>PVHY01023101.1:0-21475 GCA_004024945.1 Uropsilus gracilis | reverse complement strand
GGGGGAGGGAAGGAGGAGAACCCAGAGGAAGAGCATGCAGATTCCTGGGGGTTGGAGGACTTGTCTGTCTCCCAACCCCCCATGCCTGTGCCTCTCTCCTTACCTACCAGTCCCCCTGTCTTGTGGGCCTGTGAGCCTGGCTCCCTGAGAGCATTAAAGCTGTAAGATCCACCAAGGGTTATGGGACTCTCATTATCTGGTGGAGCCAATAAAGAACCTGCCCAGATGGGTATGGTTACAAAACAATTGGCGTCACCAAGAGAATGGTTGCACTATACCCATCTACTTAGTCTGTCATGAATGAAAGGCAGTGACCAGGAAACAGAAAACCTATTGATGACCAGGAGACCAGGGATCAGTGGCAGTTCCTCAGTGGAGCAGGGGTTTAACAGGCAAAAACCACAGGCACATGAATGAAATGACACTTAAGAAAAATGACCTCTGTGCTGTCTTCCTCAAGAATGAGGCGCAGAATAAAGCGGAGGAGTAGAATATTGGTTCCAAGCTGTGTCTTTTCTAAGGAATATGAGGCTGCCAGAGGGGTGGTGGTGGGGTCAGGTGCTGGTTGCATGAAGAGACCATTGAGAGTCTACCCTGAATTCATGATGTGTCATTCCCCCAAATGAAAGGGGAGTCCTTCCTGAAGAGAGAGATATTTGGGCTTTTCATTTGAATAGAAGTTCTCCCTTCTCTGTTGCATGTCAGGCCATGAAGTTCTTGGCCTGTTAGATCAAACCTGCTTTCACAATTTTTGGTTTTCAGTCACCAGGCAAATTGAACCCACACCTTAAAGGGCTTTGGGAACACATGTGGGGGGAATGGCCTAGAAGTTGAAGCCGACAGTGAATAGTGCATATATCCCATCTTCCACTCTACGGGGGGCAAGGGGAACCTTCACAGGCCAGCAAGGCTTATAAAGAAGGAGAGGGTGGGACAGGCTGGGGGTGGAGGTGGAACTTCAGCCATGCCAGTCCATCCTGGAGGCAGTAAATTCAAATTGAGTCATCCATCCACATCACTAAGAAAGCATAGGGTCCCCAGGACAAACCCTGAGCATGGAAGAACGTGGAAGCTGAGCAGGGGAATAATGGGATGGACAAGCAAGAGGCAGGGAGCATCTGGAGTCAGAGCAGTGACCTCCTGGTGGGGTGACTTTTAATTCAATCCCAATAGTGTGGGTGGGTGTGGTTCATTTAAAAGGGCAGGAATAGACAGAGCGGAAGGCACGGTTTTCAAAGAGGGATATGTACTAATTACCACACAATGACTGAATTAGAAAGAAGGAGAGGAAATTAAACAATATAAAATATAGAGGCCATGCCTTTTAAATCAAGAATAGCCAATTAAGCTGTTTTGTTATGTAATATCTCATTCATTAGTGATTGAATTACCTCTGGCTGTATCTACTATTTCGGTGAAGTTAATTTTTATTCCATTATGAAAGAATAAATCAAATCCACTGAAAGGAAATCTGTCCCCATTCCTATCTGCAGGAGGAGGGGCTCAAGCCAAAAGTCCTTTTTGTAGTCTAATCATTTTGGTTTCAATTTAATAAAGAAGGGGAGCCTCAGGGATAAGAAAAGAGGTCAGGTTTTGCCTTTTCCACTTGAAATACATAGAGAATACAAAGAAGTGGTGAGTTAGATGATTCTAGAGAACATGAGATCAACTCAAAATGTTCTAAATGTTGTTGGGAAGTACCAGCACCCAGTATTCACGTTACCACTGAAAACAGTTATTAATTCAACAAGTTTTTGTTGATGTTGACTGACTACATACCAGAGTCTTTTCTAGACATGAAACAGGGTATAAAGAGCAGGGGTGGGGGTAGCACACCCTATCAGACAGGAGTCATATATAATTTTTTTAAAATGTGTTTTTGTTCTCAGAGCCCACAGTTTATTGGCAAGGCTGATGTGAACAATGACTTCACTCCAAAATGGTATGTACTCTAGCATGTGTTTGTTCGATGGGCCATGGGAACAATGGATGGGGTGTTGACAAGGTATCATAGGGGAGAAGACATTTTGCTCATACTTTCAAGGATGAAGAGAATTTTCACACAAGGAAGATGATTAAAGTGTGTTCTGGAGGGCGGGTCCTGCTAGTGTAAATACAGAGACATGAAAGGGTGTGCGTGATGGGGAAATCAGTTATTCTGACGAGTATGTTTTCTGGAGAGAACAGCTAGACAAACAGATGAATACCAACTACACACCATGATAAGGATTTTGCTTTAAACACTGGAGAAGTTTAATGAGAGAGGAGTGACAGGATCTACTGAATCTTCCCAGAAGACGGATGGATTAGAGAGGAACATGGTGGAGGCGGGGATAGAAGGAAGACAGAGAGACTATCCACACTTTCGTATCTGTATCTCCAGGGTCTTTCATCTTTCATATCTGTATCTCCAGGGTCAAGTGTATTATTTAGCATATGGTTGGGGCTCAATAAATATCTGTCAAGTGAATAAATGAGGAAAGTCACGATTATTGATTTGGGTGGAGGGTGAAGGGCGTTAGGAGGCGCCAACATCTGGGGACAATTGTGTATCTTATCCGCCCTTGCCACATCAGCTCAAGTCTGCCGCACAGCCCTGCTGACTCATAGGAGCAGGGTGCCTGTCAGGGAGACTGAGGAGGAAGGAAGCAGCAAATAACGCCCTCTCATGGAGCCGGATCAGACAGCAGAGACAAGGCCTGGGCTCTTCATGGTGTCTGGGATCTTGAGTGACTCTAGAGAACACTTTGCTACTCTCATGGCCCTCAAGGATGGTAGCCCTCAAGGATGGTGGGCTAAGGATCTAGGGAGGGAAGGAAGAAGAGAGTGTGAGAATAGACATTGCTTCAAAAGCTTGAGCTATGGAGGCTAGAGGGGGAGCAGCTGACTTGAAGGGGAGCCAGGATCAGAAGAAGATCACTTACTTTATTTTTTTATGTTTTATTCATTCTTTTAATTTCTTACCTTGGTAAATAGCTGCTGGGATTCCTTCCCTCCACCCCCCACCCCCAACACCCTCTTCGTTCACCCAGTCTTCTTTCTCCTTGTTTGTTGGTTTATGTTGAGTCCATTGGTCTTTTCCTTCTCCGTGGCAGTGTCGTTTTGCTGGGTGAGGGACTGGAACCGGCATACCGTGCCTGTAGGTTTGTATTCTTAGCTTTGCCTCAAGCAGCCAGTCCATGCTCATTTGAGGTCTAGCAATGTTTTCTCATTGTCGACTGCCCTTTCCAGTCCATTCTTCTTGCCAATCCATTGCCTCTTTGCCCCATAGCTGTGCCCTCTGCCTTGGAGGCCTTGGTCCGAGTCATTGTCAGTAAAGAAGTTTCTTGGTGAGGGTAGGTATCCATTGATGGCCTTTGGGGATCATCTCCTCTCCCTCAGTTTGCAGATTTGCTGTTGAGCCAATGCCCCAACTGTGCAGCCCTTCTCTCCCAAGGCATGGGGAGGGGCACCTTCTTTTCTTGGGTGGTATATTTACTTTTCTAAGTTTGGTAGGTTTGTGAACTTCTGAAAAAACCAATGGCGAGGCAAGGTTAAAGCTGGTAGGTGGAGAGAGACCAAGGAGATGGGTTTGACTGGGGATCAGTATAATTTAGATCTCTTTGAGTTTTAAATTTGAAACCTGAATTTAAAAAGAAACACTGTCATGATGATGGTTCCTGAGTGACATGGTGGTGGGAGAACTTGGGGATATATAATGACATAAGAAAATTATATAATCAGTAAAAAATTAAATAAAAAAAAAAGAAAGGGTGGGGTGAATATAAATAAATATTTTATTTAATAAAATAAAAGAAAGGATAGATGTTAGTCAGGAAAATGTTTGGGTTGGAGGAGAGAAGCTGGATAGAGAACAGAAGACCAAGGTTGTATTCTCTTTCTGCTCCCCATGGTGGGAGTTTCCCCCAAGGCTGGTGAAGTCTCGAATCTTCGTTTCGCCTTGAATACCAGAGAAGCTTTGTGGCATGACCTTGCTCCACCATCCAACTCTGTGATTCCGGGAGCTATCCATTCGGCAATGTTAGCTTCTAAAAATTAAGACTTTTCTGGAAACACAGCTTATTTTAAATATAGCTGAGGTATTTTGGTTTTGGTATTTTTGTTATATGTGATCTCTGATAATAAATGAAATAGGTGGCCAGGCACGGTGGTTCGTGCCTGTAAGCTTCAGCCTATGAAGCGGACAGGGCTAGGGATTGTGGTTTGAGTCCTGCCTGGGGCTCGTAGGAAACCTAGTTCCAAAAAAATAGCTGGGTGTGGTGGCGCGCGCCTGTAATCCCAGCTACCTGGGAAGCTGAGGCTGGGGATTGCTTGAGTCTGTGGCCCTCTGGGCAATGAGAACCTGCAGTTCCATGGGCAAAAATAGCAAGACCTAGTCTCAAAAAAAAAAAATAAATAAATAAATAAATAAATAAATAAATAAATAAATAAATGAAATAGGTGAGAAAGAACCTTGGAGACTAAGAGGGAAAGCAGCCAAACTTCTGTTTTTCATGTCTATCTAATCATGCTAATATTTTCAACCAAGAGATCGCCTATGTTTTTCCTTTTTTTTAGTATACATTACCCCAATGTACGAAATCTTAGTAGAAGGTAGCAGAAGGGAATCAAAATTAAATTAGCTCCTTATCTAAAGATTTAGATGCCTTGGTACAACCCTCTCAAGGCTAATAAACTAATGATTTCCCTATAGATGGTGAAATTATGGTTGGCATAACTATTTCCTCATGATTTAATTGAAAATATTAAAGATTAACCATGCAGATACCAGGGATTTAACACAGAGTAGCATTTCCTTCTTTTGTCTTTACAGTACTTGCAGCTGTGAGGTCTAAATGAAAGCAGAAATGCCCCTGAAAGACACGACTGAGTCAGGTCAAGCTAGGGCAGATAAACGCTTGGTCACTGGCTCTGGAGTGGATGCCATTTCCTAGGGTTCTATGGCAAGTTGAGGCCAGCAATTGCCTTTTCCCTCCTCTGATGACTTATTCCTGATCCTGCCTTATGATTGGGACCTTGTGGTCACCATATAGGAGCCGGCAGTGCCAGCTTGCATAGCAGCAGACCTGGAAATGCAAGAAACGTATCAGTTTTATGGGGACAACTTTTGTGTAGCTCTCTCTCTCTCCTCCACCGCTGAGCCTCTTATTCCAGAGGTATAAGCAGTCTCAGAGGCTAGAAGTCTTACAGCCACCTGTACCTATTCCCTTCTTCTCTTTCCCCTTATCCACAGAGTCATCTTTTACTTTGTCTTTTGTTGCCCAAACAGCCTCCGTCTGTGCCTTATGACTAAGTTCCAGGCTCTGACTTCAGCAGTCACCTCTTCCTGTTCCTCCTGCACCCCAGTCTCCCTTTCCCATCCGTCCATCCTCCACTCTGCTGCTGAGTCCTCCACACAAACAGAACCCTTCCTATTTGGGCTTCTGACGTCTCCAGAGCCTTATTTATTCCTCTCCCATTTTCATGTCTAATTCTAGCTCACAGAGGTCGCTCCCTGTTCCAGATCTCTCCACATACCTTCTGCTTGCCCATATTACCCTTGGTCCAACTTCTTCTGCCTCTGGAACTTATTTACTATCACCTTCCTATAGATCTTTCCAATTCCCATCCTTCTAAGCAACCATAGAAGGAGATGAGAACCATTGTCCCAACCATCTTATTGCATGAACGGGAGAGTCTATATTGAATCTAGAGGTTAAGTTTCATCCAGCTCCACAATTCAGTGATGAGCTTGTTAAGGTCAGGGAACTAGGTATTAGTCATCTTTGTATCTTGCCTTGAGCATGTAATAGGTGTCAATATACACATTTCATTTCATTCCTTACCAGTTAGGTAGCACTTTCTTGATTCTTTTCTTTCTTTTTTTTTCACTTTTTTTTAATACATTTTAAAAGGACAGGTTTATTAGGACAAGGAGAAAGAAAAAGCAAGGCACCTTCATAATCACGGGTGGGCAGGAGAGCTGATGCTTTGCAAAGGGAAAATAGTCACAGGCAGGAGAACTGTCTATAACCCTTTCTTTTTGTTTTCACCAATGTGTATCATACATAGCCTAACAATACGCGGTTCCATTTGTTGAGTATAGGATCCGGCAGTGCCAGCTTGCATAGCAGCAGACCTGGAAATGCAAGAAACGTATCAGTCTTATGGGGACACCTTTTGTGTAGTTCTCTCCTATAAGCAGTCCTATTGTGCCACAATACACTTTCCAAATGTCAGTTACCCTTCTAAAAAATTTACATATTATGTGCCCTTTCACTAGAGTCAGGTGAGGGTGGAATTATTGTTTTTATTTTAGACGCAAGGAAACAGCCTGAGAGATGAAGCAGCTTGAAAAAGGTCCAATAGTAAATGAGTTTTGGAACATGACTGGGTCTACTGAGAGCTAGTGATGCTTTTAGTTACCATGAACCTGCCTCTTACTAAGTAGCGCTATTGCTTGAATATGCTTTGGCAACAGAATCTCAATCGATTGTTCTAAGTAGATATTTTTAAAAAATGTACAGTGTATGAATAACTTGTCTATATTGAGCTTACCCAATTTGGCTGGGCATTTGCCCACGAGGGGATGGGTAACTTTGGTAAGTTTGGAAGCTATATTCTTTTTCTTTCTCTTCTATTACTCATTAATTACCACATACTAATTGTAATTCAAGTTACTTTTCATTGAAGGTCTCAGGCACTAGAGTATGTTTTGTCTTAATGCAGCAGATGGTAGAACCTATTTAGAACAAGCAGGTTTGGGGGTCTTGGGGTGCCCCTCACTCTGTAACATGACCATTATGTGTAATGATAGCAACCTGCAGAAAGCCCCTTACCGGTCATTTGACCTGATTAAAACTAATCACTGTTTTTTCATCTACCACCATAAATTGTTTGAGTTGTTATTTTTGAGCTCAGTCATATATGTATGTATTCCACATCTATTTCCATATATATATATATATATATATATATATATGGATTCATATGTATATATTCCATATATATATATATCAAACTTTTTCTTTGAACCTGGTTCATATACATATGAATCCATATATATATGGATTCATATGTATATATTCCATATATATATATCAAACTTTTTCTTTGAACCTGGTTCTTTTGTTCAATATTGTATTTGTAAGATCTTTCCATATTGTTAAAAGAATTAAATAAATAAATATGCTTAAAAAAATCACAGAAAGAAATTTTTGACCACCTAGTCTTCACTTGAGTTGGGTGGTGGATGCAGGATATTGGGAGGAGCCCTATCTCAGTTCCTTCCAGAACTGGTATAGTTTTCCAGATATTTCTGTGTGGTTTTACATACATTGCACATACTTGTAATGCATTAGGATCAAAACAAGCTATCTTGAGCCGGGCACGGTGGCTCCTGCCTGTAAGCTTCAGCCTATGAAGCGGCCGGGGCTAGGGATAGCGGTTCGAGTCCCACCTGGGGCCAGTAGTGAGACCTAGTTCCAAAAAAATAGCTGGGCGTAGTGGTGCGTGCCTGACATCCCAGCTACCTGGGAAGCTGAGGCTGGGGATTGCTTGAGTCTGTGGTATCCCGGGCAACGAGAGCCTGCGGTTCCACAGGCAAAACTAGCGAGACCTAGTCTCAAAAAAAACAACAACAAACAAACAAACAAAAAAAAAAAACAAGCTATCTTGGCAAAGAGCTCCTCCCTCTAATCCCTGATATACTTAATATTAGAAAGTGATCATTAATGTTCTCTCACATAATACTTTCAAGGTAAACAGCTCAGGTAGAAGTTTAACTCTGTCCACACAACCAATCACAAATGTTCTCTATGTTTGCAAGGTTGCTGCTAGGTTGAAGGTCGTTCCAAATTAAATGTCTAGGGGAACTCAGACCTGTTGTAAGGAGCAGACCTATAGGGGACACACATCCCCTTCTCTGATGTTCCGTTGGTAGGATATGGGTATAAAAATCTGTCTCCTCTTCTGGGAATCTACCCAAAGGAAACCAAAACACCAATACAAAAGGAGACCTGTACTTGGATACTTATTGCAGCACTATTTACAATAAATAGTCAGGATATGAAAACAACCCAAATGTCCTAAAACAGATGAATGTATAAAAAAGTTGTGGTATATTTTACACAATGAAATATTATTCATCAATCAAAAATGACAAATATGAAGCATTTGTGATAACATGGATGGACCTAAAAGGAATCATATTAGTGGAAATAAGAAAGAAAAAGACAGAAACCAGATGGCCTCACTTATAGATGGGATACAGGGAAAACAAACAAAAGGTCAAGAGAAAAAGTCAAAACAAGCTAAGAAGCAAACTAAAGCATACAGCTAGGGAGGGGCAGGAGGGTGGGAGAAATCAGGAAACAGACCAGCACAAAAGATCAAGATGACAGTTCTTGGATGATATGATAGTGGGAGAACCTCGGAGAATGAAATGATATAAAAAATACATATAAATAAATAAATTTAAAAAATGTCAAATAACTTTCTGGACTAGACAGTTGTGCTTGTTTACATGACTGCTAACCATATAGAAGTCTTCCTATAGTCTCATCATCTTTTAATACTGAATTAACTTTTTTTTACCAATAGAAAGAATGAAAAATGATAACTAACTTTTCTGTTGATTTTAAAAAATGATTTGTAATTCTCTCCCTATAGTATATTCTAGTCTCTTATCAAGGATCTATATGATGAACATTTTTTTTCTTTGTGCTTAACTTGTCTGTTAACCTTGCTTGTGGTTGGGTTTTTCAACTTTGTCATTATTGACATATTGGGTTGGGTGATATTTTTCTTGTGGGGCTGTCCTGTGCATGGTAAGATGTCTTGTAATATTCTGGTCCTTTATCCTTTAGATGACAACGAGTGCTCCGGTTGCCCTCGTGAGTTTAGACAACCAAAAGTGTCTCCAGGTATTGCCAAGCATCCCCTGAGCAGCAGTTGAGAACCACTCTTTAACCAAAGCTTACCTTTTGGTTTAGTTATTGATAAGGTTTTTCCTTATGATTTTGCTTTTTTGGTGTGTCTTGTTTTAGAAATTTTTTCTGACTCCCAAATAATAAAGGCACCCTTTATTTTCTGCTGGTGCTTTTATAGCTTGTTCTTTAAAACATATTTAGCCTGTTAATGCTCCAGAAATTATTTTTGTGTAAAATGGGAGGTGGGAATTTAGCCAAACCAGTATGTGTGGCATCTCAGATCTACCTGCTTTGCCTGAGTCCTGGCTAGAGTGACCTTGGCAATGGCTCATCTTGTGGTCACTAATGTCATAGATAGAAGAGATCCTCGTGCAGCATTGACTTACAAAGAGAGTTTGTCACACCTGCACCCTGGTTCAATGGGGGTGTGTGGAGTCCCAGTGGAATGTACCCCTGAAAAGTATGAGCAATTCAAAGCCCAGTGAGTGGACTGGGAAGGGAAAAATTCAGCACTTAGATTGCCTGCCTGCCTCCCTCTCTTAGAAATCCAAGACATATTGGTTTCACGTGACCAATGTGTGCATATTCTGCGAGAATGACCTATATTAATTGCAAAACTGTCACCAGCTCAGTAACTTACTTCCTTAACATTGTTCCCTCTCCTTCCCTTGGTAAAGTATTAACTCCATAAGCTTTCCCTCAGGCCTGTCTAAAGCTCAAATCTTCTATCTTTATTCCATACAGATAACTTATTTCCCTAAAAGACTTTATCAAACTTCTTTTTTTTTAAATCACATTGAGGATGATTTGACTGTAAACAACAAAAATTGCAATTCAATGTAAAAGAGCCAGGACAGGTTGAAACAACTCAGTGCAGATTGGGAGTGGGCTGAAGTGGGGGTGTCAGCATGAAGAAACTGAGTGACAAAGATTCATGTCATTTTTTTAAAGCAATGTTAAAAAATTAGAATTCACGCCAAAAATCCATGATGAATCAACAGATCCAACATCTAACCAAATCTAATCCTGTTCCTGTTTGACTCATTTATTTTCCCCTAATCCTTGTCCTTAACAGTAAGAACTTAACTATATTACATAACTAAAAATTTATAGGAAGAAAAAGAGACTCCCGCCATGTTATAATCATCAGCTCAGCGATGTCACTGATGACCCAGATTCCTTTCATCTTCCTTTCTGCTGTCTTCAGTATCAGCTTCAGCCTAAGGCTAGGTCCCCATGGGATTGCAACTTGCTGCAGCAGTACGGGAATTACACTCAGAGGGATTATGTGCACAGGCAAAGAGGGAACACAACTTCTGCTCTCTCGCTTTTCAATGAAGATAATTCTGCAAGTCCCTCTGTAGGCCTTCTGAAAGGCCTGAATATTCAAGGTTTTTGCCCTTCAGCTCTTAACCTCTATCACCAGCACCTGTTGTACTATGCGCTCCCCATGAGCCCAGGGGTTGTGCACATGTGTGAGTGGGCTCGCCAGGGGCTGGGAGGAAAGAATAAAAGGTAGCAAAACCATTACCTTGGAGAGGAGATAGCATGGGGAGGAGCGCATGTCAGAGAGGAGAGAATGTGAAGAATGAGTGAACACCAGAGAGAGAGAGAGAGAGAGAGAGAGAGAGAGAGGTAGAGAGACGGAGAGTCAGAGAGATAGACAGAGAGCGAGACAGAGAGAGATGAGAGACAGAGAGAGATAGACAGAGAAAGAGAGACAGAGAGAGAGACAGAGAGAGACAGAGAGAGACAGAGAGAGATAGAGAGACAGAGACAGAGAGAGATAGAGAGAGACAGAGACAGAGGAGAGACAGAGATAGACAGAGAGACAGAGAGAGACAGAAAGACAGAGAGACAGAGAGAGACACAGAGAGACACAGAGAGAGACAGACACAGAGAGACAGAGAGAGACAGAGAGACAGAGAGAGACAGAGAGACAGAGAGAGAGAGAGAGACACTAAAGATTCCAGGGGGGGAAATCTGGGGGCTTAACAACCTCTCAAACCCCTCCCCTTGCTCTACCTTGTCCTGCCCTGGTGATGTTTGCGGTACACCCTCTAACAGACCTCTTTGCATTACATTTAGAAAAATGGACCACATGCCCACCTAAACCCATCTCTGGCAAGAGGAATGAAGCTCTCACCATTCATTTACCAGCAAACCTTCCTCCTAAGTGGACACCGTTATATACTTTGCAGGGCCCATGCAAAATAAAAATGTGGAAGCCCTTACTAAAAGAGGAGTAAGAATTTCAAGACAGTATGATACAGTGGATGTGGGACCCTTCTGAGCACAGGTCTTTATGTAACTGCACTCATCATACACCCATGAGGCTGGCTCTGACATAGCGTTTTCTTCTTTGATTAGATGGGTTATTAACAGTGAAGTGGGAAGTGGATGTGGGGAAGAGCCCTTTTCATTGCTGATGTGAGAGGCATGTCCCATGTATATAAAATTTCTGCTTGTACTTGGGTCTTGGTTTATTTGCTTCACTATTAATTTCCTAGCTTCTGAAAGTGTTTTGGAACTCTCTTCGATGACATTGATTTATTTGCTTATTTATGAGCTAATATCACAGTATTTTAATTACCTATCAATGTGCTGCATTTCTTTGGTAGATTTCTTAACATGGAATTATTGTTTTTGTACAAAAGCCACTTCACTTTGGTGTGGTATTTTTAAAACCAATTCTGGAATCCAATTTTCTAATGTATCTATGTGGGATTTGTACATCTGGATTCATTAGTGAGATGGGCTTATAATTTTCTCAGAGTGCGCCTGTCCAATTTTATTATCAGTATTAGGCTAGTTTTGAAAGGTCTTTTGGCTAGATTCTCATATTTTTCTATGTTTGGGGATAATTTATATAAAATGGGAATTATCTGTTACTTGCTTTGATACAGTTGAGGAAAAAAAATCATTTCAAGTTTGGTATCTTTATTGGAGGTAGAATTTTGATGATTACTTCACTTTGTCATGAGTATTATGGGTTCAATATCTCCTTCTTAGGCTCTGTCTCTGGCACTACTCCATCATGCGATATGACACAGACACACATTATGTCTTTAATGAATTAAACTTCCTTAAATTCTTCCTTTAATCTTGGTCATTTAACAGATTTTCATCTCATCTTGAATGTCTTGGAGAGGAGTGTTACCCATTTTAAAGGTTGAGGGCGTAGAAGCTGTGAATAACTACACACTTGACAGGTAATAAGTGACAGAGCAGCCACTCAAGTCCACATTTGCAGGATTTCAAATTTCATGCCCTTTGTACTATGCCACCCACTGGGAATTACTGTCTGCTGCTTATCAGCTCCCTTTCCCTGTGCAGCCACGGGGACCAGGCTGGGGCTCCAGGCAGTATTTCCAGGTGCGTGAACACCAGTTTGACAGGTACCCTTCTTTAAGTGTGTCTCTCTGGTCATAGCTCAAGTTCAGAGGAGATGAGGATGGAGGGGCAGGGCGTGCCCTCAACTCAGAAGGAGGCACTCAGCCAGGCACGTTGGCATGCACCTGTTATCCCAGCTACCTGGGAGGCTGAGGCTAGGAATCCCATGAGTCCGCAGGTTCGAGACTACCTCAGGCAACATAGTAAGACCTAGCCTCAAAGAATAGCTGGGTGTGGTGGTGTGTGCCTGTAATCCCAACCTTGGGAGGCTGAGGCTAGGAATCACTTGAGTCTGAGGGTTTGGGACTACTGGGGTCAACATAGAAAGACTTAGTCTCTAAAAAAAAAAAAAAAAAAAGAAGAAGAAGGAAGTGCTCATCTAAAGGCCAACACAATGATGGAGAAAGAAGAGTTTGAACACAATAAGGTGTCCTAGAGCCCCTGTTCACAGGCAGGTATCCACAGTGGCTCAGGTTGACAGATACACTATCCCTCTAGTTGGGTCCCATGATACTCCCATTGGGGGGGTCTTCGGTGAAACTTGGTTTAGGACATTACTATGGCAATTAGGGGATAAAGACTGAGGTAGGCACACAGGAAGCTTTCTCTCCCAGAGAAATTAAATGGGGAGTGAAAGACAGTCCTTTTGTTACCCATTTCAAGGGAGAAAAATGTTCTATCTTAAGAGGCATGATGAAGACCTTCCTGCCTCTGCTCATTGCCCTGCTGACATTCTATTTTGTTGTGTTTTGAACCAAAAAAATGGATTCTCTGTGCGAATTAATTCAGTAAGAGGCTTTCTTCTTCATACCTAGATTAGCTTCCATGAGGGAAATGGAATTTGGGGATGGGGGGAAAAAGATGAGAAAATGGAGACTTAATTTTGTGATTTTGGGGTATGATCTGGGGAGGCAGGTCTGGGGTTGCCTCTGGAGGTTCAGAGGAAAGAAGGTGCCAGAATCCGGGCTGGGCATGGTGGCTTGTGTCTGTAAGCTTCAGCCTATGAAGCGGCCGGGGCTAGGGATCACGGTTCGAGTCCTGCCTGGGGCCCATAGCGAGACCTAGTTCCAAAAATATAGCTGGGTGTGATGGCGTGTGCCTGTAATCCCAGCTACCTGGGAAGCTGAGGCTGGGGATTGCTTGAGTCTGTGGTACCCCGGGCAATGAGAGCCTGTGGTTCCACGGGCAGAAATAGCGAGACCTAGTCTCAACAAACAAACAAACAAACAAACAAACAAACAAACAAACACAAAAGAAGGTACCAGAATCCTGGGAACTTTAAGCATGGAGATGGGATGCCTGAGGGAAGGGAGAGATGTCTAGGGAAAGGCCACTGAGGGAAAACTGCTGGAAAGTCCATAGGATCTAGCCGGTTCCCTCTCCACCCTTCAAGGCCCTTTTGATGAGCTCCTGTTTCCCTCTGTCTGTGTAATAATTTTCTCACTTGCTCTAGCAGCAGCACCATTGTTGTATTCATGGGAATGGACGAGAAAATGCCTCATCAGCAGTTTGTGTGAGCTTCTCTATCTGACGGTGATGGACGCCGCTGCAGATCTGTCTTGGTCTCCAGACTGTCCCCCCGAGGGGCCTGGTCCTTGCGAGGCTAAGCCTGGGACTCACCTTGCTGACAGATGGAGGCTGGTCTCTGCACTAGGAAGTGACGCACCTGGCCCGTTCTTAGTCAAGAGCTTAGCACATGCCATCCCTGCCTGGGGGGGAGGGCCAAGCGATTAGATGAGTTTTTTCACAGGCTTTGGGAGGAGGTGACCTTGCGTGACTCAGTCGGTCTTACTTCCCTTTCACTCTTCCGGCCGTCTACCAGGTGACCTGACTCAGTCAGGGAGGACTCTGATTGTTCAACTGGGGATGAGGGGTGCGTGCCAGAAAGTCCACTCACTCTGGGGTTATTAGGAAGTTCATTGTCGTTGTTCGCATCTAGGCCACGTGCTTCAATCTGGTTATGTCAGTCATACAGCTCTTGGTTCCTCAAAGCCATAATTAGGAGACGTTTTAGTGCAAAGGAGGTCGAGTGTGTGGGGTCAGGGCCTAGAATGCTTGGTGACCAAAGCCAGCATCTCACAGATGTAATGTCCAGTGGGGTGTGTGTGTGTGTGTGTGTGTGTGTGTGTGTGTAACGGGGAGTCGGTACACAGGTCATGTGTACACAGGTCATGTGTACACAGGTCTCGATTATTTATGACAAATATTAAGGCATTTCACTTTGAAAGGAAGGATTTTTTTTTTTGAGACTAGGTCCGCTATTTTTGCCTGTGGAACCGCAGGCTCTCGTTGCCCGGGGTACCACAGACTCAAGCAATCCCCAGCCTCAGCTTCCCAGGTAGCTGGGATGACAGGTGCTCACCACCACGCCCAGCTATTTTTTGGGACTAGGTCTCGCTGTGTTACCCCGAGCGGGACTCGAACCGTGATTCCTAGTCCTAGTTGCTTCAGCCACTGAGCGGGCTGAAGGGAAGGATTTAAGAGCCATTGTTGCCGCTCACAACTTCCCACCCTCAAACAGCCTCAGCTGCGCCCCCTGCAGCCCAATCCCCACACGGCACCGCCAGAGTGAGGCATTAAGCAAAGCCTGATGTGCCCGCAGGGTTGCTACACAAGAGCTAGTGGTTCTGGTTACAGAAAGCTCTTTAATTACAGATGTTCATTTGCCCAACGACAAGGAGTAAGTGCCAAAGGAGAAAAGTTAAAGGGAGGATACCATCAAGGAAATAATTGCTTAATAACTCCACACTGCTTTAGTGTTTTAAGAGCATGAACTCTTTGGTCTCTGGGGATTCAGAGGAGGCTTCAGGCATCTCCCAGAAGTCTTCAGCCGTTCTTAAGTGGGGCTCTAAAGCCTGTGAGGGGAAGGGGAGAGGGGAGAGGGGAGAGGAAAGAAGGGAGAGGGGAGAGGAAAGAGGGGAGGGGGGTGAGGGGCGAGGTGGCAGGGGAGAAGGGAGAGGGGAGAGGGGGAGCTTTCTGCTCAAGTGTTACCACTGTTACCTGTTACCACTAATTAGACATTTTTCTTGGTTGACAAGTTCCCTATCCTTAGGGTTGTCTTAATAATTTACTTCTTTGTGTAAATTAAGATAACTTGGTTTGGGATAATAGGAATTTGAATTGAAGAAGTAATAATGATGAGAGTTGTTCACTGACAACTGATCTGATTTCCATGAGTTATCTGATAAGGCTCTTTTGAGGTGGGTACTACTGCTATGATTCTAATGGCTTAAAGAAGGTCAAGGACTTGCTTAAGTCTGTACTTCTCTGCTGGTGGGCAGAAAACAATATTTTCTTATATCTTTGTTAATTTCTGGATCGTATTTGATTTTATCCCTCAAGTGTAGTCTCCATAGTTCTCCCACCACCATTGCACCCATGTGCCATCACCACACTCCCGAGTGATATTCTTTCCCTTGTTTTGACCCCCTTTCCTCACCCTCCCCTGCTGTATGCCCCAGGTCTGCCTCAGGTCAGCTTGCAAGTTTTGTCTCCCCCTGCCCATACTTTGTTTGATTTCTCTCTCTATATATATATGCCACATATATGTCCAAGCATTCAGTGTTTAGCTTTTTCCTCCTGACTTATATTGCTTGGCATAATTCCAGTTCCACCCATGTGGCAGCAAATGGCATGGGTCTATCTTTTTGATGGCTAAGTAGTATTCCACTGTGTATATAAGCTCGGATACTTTGACTTTGAAACCAGTGCTTTTGAGTTCTCTTTGACACTCTGGAAAGGAAATGAAAGATTCTACAGAAAGCCAAAAGGCAGTGTGAAAAGGAGATGGAACAATCATAATAACATTAGTCAGGGAGCTTCAGTGAATGGGTCCCTATTCTGCAGTCTGTCTCACCTCTAGCAGCAGAACTGTTTGATCCCCATTGTACAGATGAGAAATGGGAGGCTGAGCAAGGTTTACTTTGACTTGCTCAAAGTCACACCTATTTGAACTGAAAAAATACCACTTGAATTCCTTGCCATAGACCCATGACCTGCTAGTGATCTTTAAGGAAGGACTTACTATGAGTAGTCCTTTAAGAAGACAGAAAGTCACTGCAGCTTCATCATTCTAATATAAACCTCTTGGGAAGTCATTCACTGAGATCTGAGAACCAAGTTTATTTTTCTATTTGTAATTTGTTATTATATTAATATGTCTAATTAGACCAGAGGCACATTTTTAGAGCTAATTTCCATATCTTCCCTGGGGAATTTGGACTTATTGTAGGGAATCAATTCTCAAAGGTAGCCCTGGATGATGGAGAGGAGGAGGGGGAGAAATAGGAGAAGGAGGATCCTTTATAGAGTTGGATGCCATGGCTGCCTGATAATGGCCTAGTCTGAATATGAGTCAGCTTTGCCTCATCTTCCCCAGGTCTGAAACCTCGGGGACCATGTAGAAATTTTCAGGTTACTTAATGTTACTGGGTCAGTCATCAGAAGACTCCCCCCCCCAAAGCCGCTCATGAACATGAGCCCCTCTTTTGAAAAGTGCAATAACCTCCCAGAGAGACATAAGCTATGCAGCCACAACCCTTTGTGGGGACTGCATCTAGAGCCCCAAGTGTCTGGACTCAGCTGTTTACCATCTGCAGCTGCAGCTGAGGTACCATCTTTTGTGGCTAAGTTTGGGGTCCAGTCTTCTGTGGTGTTCTGACCACTGACTGGACCAACCAAGGGAAACCCAGATGTTCTTGCCAGGCTACTCAAGTCCCAAGAAAGGGATTGAGTGCCACCCCCCCACCCCCACCCTTCCTTTGTAGACTAACTACCAGGCCACACTCACAGGTTTGTAGTTTAAGTGTTCTTTCTGGAAGTAGAATTAGGCATGCTAATATGACCTTAAGTGAAACGCAAGCCAAACTATCTTATGAGAAAGGGCTTTGCTGATGAACTTCATTAAACATATATGAGGAGGAAGTGAGACAAGCGTTTCAGCAGAGAGGAAATCCAGTAGACAGTGGTCAGGAAATAATAGAATACCAGCAGGCCTTGGAGATATGTGAACATGAAACGCAGAGTTCTGAGGATGAGGATAATTGACTGGGCCTGGATGCATGCCATTAGAGAAAATTAATGAGACTTTGTTTATTCACTCATTAAAAAAATATTAATGGAGCTATTTTTCATCATCCCAGGTACTATGCTAGACAAGGGAAAATGGGCTGAGAGGTAGTGCCAACCCTCCTGGCACTTGCAAAATCTAAAGGACTGACATTGTCAGGAATTTTCTAGAGAGTTTTAGTGAGCAATTTAGGCAAATCATTTAATTAATATTTTTATTAGAAATTGACTTTAAAATGGATGGTCAAAAGTTCACAAAACACAAATGTATCATTTGATGGGAAATAATAAAGCAAATATCTGCATAGTCATGTCTCAAGTTAAGGAAGAGAACATTACTGAAATTTTTCCAACTTAATTCTCTTCTCAGCTCCACCTGAAGGCAACTACCCTGAAACCTGTTCTAACTTTTCTCCTGTGACTTGTTTTCTTTTTGTATTTTTCTCTGAACAATATTTTTGAAAGCTGAGAAGTATACAAGTAAATCTGAAGATCATTTTGGTAAGAATTAACTTTATTATATTAAAACTTTCTATTCAAATATATTGCCTGGGTTTCCATTTGTTTAGATATCTCGCAGTCTTGCAACCAAATTTTATAATTTTTTTGTAGGAAATCATATATTTTGTTAGTTTCCACCTCTAGTAGAATATATCTGTTAAAAAGTCATCTCAAAATGCATTTGTAAAATATTATTATTTGCGTGGGGGGGATTGTTCTGTACTCTCAAAATACTAACAATGATGTAAGCCAACATTGCCTCAATAAAAAATAAATAAAATGTTATGATTTGTGACAGATGGAGGGTCTAGAGCAATGCAACTGACATTTTCCAATGGACTTTGTAAATAGCAAGACTTAGAAATGGCAAACAACTTTGCAAATAGTTAAACTCTTTTATTATCCTTAAAGTAAAATTATGTAGCTGTTTTGGGTTTTTTATGTAGCAGTCATATTATCTGCAAGTATTGGCACATTTACCCTTTTCAACCCCCCCCACTCCCCTTTTTGGGTATATTTTCCCTCTATTACTTACAAGCTAGGAACTCTAGGACATTGTTAAATAGAAGCAGTAGTAAATCTTATGCCAGACATAGCTGACAGTGAAAGACTGAAAGCACCACAATTAAGTATGAAGTTTGCCATTAATTATTTTTAAACGCCCTTCAGTAAGTCAGTGATTTTCTATTTTTAGTTTAGTTTTTTTTAAAAAATCATGCTAAATTACACTTTTATTTCCAAGAAAGTACACCACTTTGATCATGCATATATGGTAAGGTCAGGGTGATGATATTTTCTTTAGGATATTTACATTTGTGTTCATGAACAGAGTCCAACTGGTTGGCCAGTTTCCTTGCTTGAAGACTCTTTTTCTGGTTGGTTGTGAAATCATAGTAGCTTCCTCATATGATTTGGGGTATGTTTCTTCTCTTTTTGTTCTCTGAAAGAATTTGTGTAAGATTAAAGTTGTTTTTTACTTGATGATGAAATTTGCCTGTGAAGATCACTATGTCTCATTTTCTTTGTGAGAAGGTTTTCAAAAGTTGATTACATTTATTTCATGGTCCTAGAAATACCCAGATTTTCTTTTCCTCCTCTGTGATTATGGGTAAGAATTTTATACCCTTAAGAATCAACATATTTCATGTTTCTCAAATTTACAAAAGTTGTTTGATCATATCTTTTGACTTCCTTCAAATTTCCTGTCTCACCAGGTGGATGGATCTTGAGGTGACTATGCTAAGTGACAAAACCAGAAAGGTAAAGAGACGGTGTCACTCATTTGTAGGCTATAAATAGTCACAGAAAACAAACTGGTACATACAACAAAAAGTAACTGTTTGGTTCTGTGAAAAACCATAGTGGTTTTTATAGGGGTGACAGGGAGGGGGGAGTAGGGTAAGACCTTTATTCAATATGAACTAATAGGTAGAGAAATCTCCATGTCACACCCTGAAACATAGTCACTTGTGCTCATAAATACTCCAGATCTGAATGGTCTTACTTCAGTCCTGTGTTTTTGAAAACACTGGAAAAAAACTTAGTTTGAAGTGATATTTTTAATTAAAATTCAATACTCTGGGTATCGATAAAATTATATATATAAATTAAATAGGTTGAATAAATAAAATCCCCTTGACATTTTTCTCCAACAGTAAAAATGTTGGTCCTAACATTTATTTTTTATGATTTATTTATTATATTTATTTATTTTTATTTATTACTTATTATATTTATTTATAATTCTATTATTTATTTACTAAATTATTTATTTTAGTTTACAGAATTTATTAATAAGTTTCAAAATACTATGATACTAAAAAGTTATTTTCCTTGGAAAAGAAATTCTACTTGAAAGGATACTTTTCTATTGTTACCAATTTGATATATAATTAAATTCAGTTGTTCAGTTCATGTTTAATTTTCAGAGATTGATTTTTAACTTCATCTTTTATTTGTGAATCCATAAGACAATTACATGTTCAAAAATCAAACCCCATGTGAGATAAATTTTATTTCTCATGTTCTCTCTCACTTCCAGTAACTAACCATTTATTTCATCTTTAGTTTTTGTTTTACCTTTCCTTTTTGTAAACATGAGCAAAACCATATATATATGTACATAGATATGCATATACATAGATATGCATATACATACATTCATATACATGTATATTATGTATGCATGTATATATGTGCATATATGGATATTTATGTATATGTATATATGTATACATATATGTATACACATATAATATGTTTTAAAATTTTTTGTTTAAAAAGGTCCCACGTCCCAGAGAGAGACAGTCTTCCCTGCGTCACTTTTCCAGTGAACGGACTTACTGTGACCACAGGGCCTAGTCAAACTTTCCTTCCAGATACTGTCATCCATTTGGAGGCACTGACCTCTTAATTCAGGTGTCCATGCACCTGGACCACAATGTTGCTCCAAAGCTGAGTTTGAATTGACCTTTGTTCTGCCCAAACATCCTCAATGTCCTCCTTAATTGAGGCTGAGAAGCCATTGCCTGTTGCATTGTGTGAGATCCCTAGTTCTCCAAGCTATTCTTTTTCAGCCTTTCTGTCAACCAGTCAAAGCGTCTCTCTTGCCGTGGCACCTTGTTGAATGCAGTCACTTGTAACCAAAACATATAAACAAATTTTGTTTTCTGAACTCATCCTCTAGGGTTATACATTCACTAGATAGAGGTGCTGCTTTTTGGTTACCATAGTGACAGGTTTACCAAATGCTCCCCTCTGTAGAAAACACATCTCCCTTCCAACCCTTCATTAGTTTCCTTGCTCCTGGCTGACTGACCATGAGACCAAATCACATAGTGGGGGATGTTGTAATAGCCAAGTGCCCCCTCCTGATACCAACTTGTGTGCCTGTCAAAATAAGTTTGTGGGCAGTTCCGGCGATTTCAAAGCCTCTGGCTTAGTAGGACCATATTGGATCAGTGTAGATGGGTCAACAGCCCCCTCACAGCCCTGCCCTGGCAGTGAGGAAGAGGGTAGCTCTGCTGCTCACTTCTTGCTCCTGTTATTTGGCCCTCCTCTTCTTCCTTCAGTAGTTTAGGGGGGGTGACACCCAAGTCCTTGTCACAGAGGCATCTGTGTCTGTTGGCTTCTCGTAGATTTCCCATGGGAGGCTCCACTGGAAGCTATTTCTGAGATTCCTGAAGGCAGGTGTGACTGTGACCTTGGGGTCCACACTCATCCCTCGCCCATGTCATGTTTGCAGGGAGATTCGGGGCCTCTGGGAGTGCTGTGCACCATTTGCAAACCAGAAGAGTCATTCCAAAGGAAATAAGGAAAACTCTCGTTAACCATCCCTAAGAAAACTTAGGGACTGAATTACGGAAATGACCTCCTGAGAGCCCGGCACCTATTAACTTTCCTTATCTAAGTTAGGGACCACCTGCCTGCTCTACCCCTTCCTCAATTACTCTTTGCTTTAAAATGTTAATTATCTCACAGGTTTGTTTGTCTTCTTTGGAATTCACCAGGCCCCGCCCTGTGTCCCTATAAATGCCCCTTTCTCATGGAAACAACCTAAATGCCCCCAAATGGATGACTGGATGAAAAAAATGTGGTATATATAC
>PVHY01023100.1:0-21472 GCA_004024945.1 Uropsilus gracilis | reverse complement strand
GTTTGCAGATTTGAACTCCGTGTTGGAGTTTGCTTTGCTGAGTTTGATTTGTGTCTGAAAGAGGCTGTGCAAAAGTTAGGCCTGAGAAGAAAGTGAACTTTGCTGGTTTGGCACCGTGGAGTTCCTGCTACCTGAAGGTGACAAGGAGAAGACAGCGTGGAAGACAAGGAGGAGCAGTCAAAGGAACATGTCTTCAAGCATCTGGAGATGGACTCTGTCTGGACATTGGTGAGATGATCAGGACTGAGAGACTGAGGATTTTGGGGCAATCTGAGAAAGGACTTTGGACAATACTGAGAAAGGTTTTGGACAATGTTGAAGTATTCTGAGTCTTACATGTTTCTTTTGTAATTATTAGGATAATTAGAAATCACTTTGCACTGATAGTCTTACATTGGTTTGGTATTTTGGTTGAGAAGGCTGGGGATGGTGGTAAAAACCCACTAGTGGAAAGTTTAAACTGTGTTTTAAAGTTTTTCTTTTCTGCAGTTTTTAGAGCTGAGAGCAGTTGGCTGGCTTTTGCATATCAATGGTAAAGGTGATCAGTGAAAATGCTAATGAGGAGTGTGTAGCCTGCTTTGAAAAGAAAAGCAGACAGATAGCTGTATCCAGTTAAGGTTAAAGGTAATTGCAAAGGAACTGCTTGTAGCCTGCTTTGGAGAAAGAAGCAAGCAGATAGGGGTAAACAGTTAAGTAAAGACAGAAAGTCTCTTTTTTACCCTGTTTCACATCGAGTATGAGGAACATCTTTTAGAAAGTTGTCTCATGAAGAAACACTGGTTTCAGACTGCCCCACGTTGGGGCGCCAGAATATTGAGAGCCAAGTGCAGGGTACAAAGAAAGGACAGACAAGAGAGATTGCTTAGCCATGAGCTAAGGATCAACTGGAGAGAATGAACCAGAGGATGCTTTATTAAACAAAGAAAAGGGTACACAAAAGAACAGAGCACAATTCACGATGAATTTTACAGGAAAGCAAAATGTCAAGGGTGTAATAAAATCAGTTAACAGGTTAACTTTACCAGTTCCTGTGAGGTAATTTAGGATAGGAGGATCACTGAGAGATAGAAATTGATTTCTATCTCTTTAGGGAATGTTTCCTTAGGTAAACACTGAAGGGATGGTGCTTATCACTCTTCAGAGGTTTTTATGCCCATCCTGTCTCCAGTTTTCTGGGAACAGATAAGGTAGTAAAATGGGGTTTCCTCATTTCACAGCATGAGCTCAGTCTGGTCTGTGATAGCGTCTGGCAGTGTCATACCAAATTTTTCTTTAGTTCCACTTTTTCTTTTTCTATCATCACATTCAAAGACAATCAGGCTTTACTATGCTGCATTGTGGAATGTGAAGTGTGCTTAGATATAAGTTTGTGGGGGTATTATTCTTTGTATTTCCCTGCATTGTACTGTGTAACATTTCATAATCTAGTGTCTGCAAGTATGTTTCTCTCTTCTGTTATGGGTCAGGGCTGTTCTGTATAGAATAGAATAGTACATTTCCATGTGGACAGGGTCTTTAGTACTGACTCAGTTGTGCTTTAGCTATGAACTTCTGACCTGTACCTTTCCTTTAATGGTGCTGCTGATGAAACCAGCAGTCATGTGTGGCTGGAAGAAAGGACCTGCCTATTACCAAAGGGTAAGGATGGAAAATAATATCCCCAAAGAGGTGCTTTTCTATTTGACTTTCGCTCTGGTGTCCACAGACCAGAGCAAGGAGAACAAGGTGATGACTAGTACCCAGCACCGTGAGGGTCCAGGGAAGTATGGCTGATAACAAAGGGGTTTTCAAATGATATTAACTGATTCCTGCCACATTAGGAAACTTGTACATATATTATAAAATGGTACATAATAAGACAGTTGAGCAAAAACATTGAATCCCTGGCTTTAAATTTTCTTATGCTTCTCTATATTTTCTAAAATGTTTTCTTGCAAGTTGCCAAAACTACCAGATCAGTCCTCATTCATTCATCCACCTCCAGGCAGTAAACAGCCTTCCTTGTCCACTGGGTAGCCTCTGGAAGGTACATCTAACATTCTGCAGGAGAACCCAGGACTGAGATAGGCTCTCTCCTAGGGGGCCTGGCACAGTTGCTGCTTGGAGACACATGCTGGTGATGCGCAGAGTAGGCAAGACATGTAGTCACAGGAAAAATCAGAATTCCCTGGAGCATATACAGGTCTACCTTCCACTCACCTTTGATCTGGGCAAGACAAAAACCCAGCAGGGCCAAACAAATAACCAGCATGACTTTCCCTCACTTGCTACACCAGCTCATGCTGTGGGGCAAACTACAGTGACCCTTCTTTAGGTTCAGACCAATACAAAGGAATGGCAATACATCTCTTGTGAGCATCAGGATAGTGTATTTTCAGGCATTAAGATACATACCTGCGATGGTAAGCACTAATAAGATATCTATAAGATATCAAGGACATATTAGCCCTTTCATCACTCTTGAGGAAGTATGGACCAAAGGAAATCTAACTCTCTGAGTCCACCCATTGTACAGGAACAGGTATGGTAGTGGCACTTCCTGATCAATTCCTTGTACCCATGGAAACAAGGGGATCTGGCCTAAGAGTACAGTGGGGGAGAGGTGCTGCGCTGGGTTTACCAGAGTGTCCTTTAATTCTCAGTCATTGAATATCACTTAATTGGATCAAATAATTTCTTCAAGACTTGAACTGGGAGACTGAGGGGATGCAGGAAGTTGTGTTGCACCCACATGGTCTGTGTGGAAGGTCACCCCCACATCAGCACAAGGCCAGGACATCAATCTATCCTGGCAGTGTGCTTCCTCAGGCCACTCCTCCATCATGGAGGTCCCTGGTTCAGGAGCATCTCCAGATCAGAAACTAACAGGTTAGTTAGGGTAGCTACCATATTGCTCCTGTAGTACAGTGCAAAAGATAGAGCATGAAGGGGACTTTCATATGATCAAGGTGACACATGTAACATGTGCCCGTGCCAGATCCCGGGCCCAGACCTGGCAGTTGGTCTCACCTCTAATCGAAGAGGAGTGTTACTTTGCTAGGGAAGCTATGAGTGCATCTGCCATGACTGTGAGGCTCAGGGCAGCTTCTATTGCCACCTGGTGGGTTCATAAAGGTTAGGGTTTTTTCTCTCAAGGAACCTGAGAGCTGAGGAAAGGGTAGGGGAAGCAGCTCTGAGGGTCCCCCTCCTCAGCAGGGATACAACTCTGACTCAAGACACCTTTGTATAATCTCCCACTGATGTCCCTCCTGCCACTCCCCTTGCTGCTCCTGTCCTCCCGGCATCCACAGTGAGTCAGTGTGAAGGGATTTGGAAGCATGGCTGGTGAGGGAAGGCAGTGTGATATGGGCTATTTATAGCTTGTAACAAAAAGGGAGCTACTTACCATAGTATTTGCTTTCGCTGATCTTAAATCGACAAAAAACTCTGTTCTTATCTTGGGTATTAGAAAAACCTTTTCCCGAGACCAGGACGTCATACATTTCTGCAAGGACAACAATGAAAAATGTGTGTAAGGAGATACTGAGGCTGTTGTCTGCCGTTCTCATCGTTACGGTGATCTACACCCATCATGGCACTCACAGGGGGCTCCTATGAGGAGGCAGCTGTGTATGAACTAGCATGTGTGAACCAGCATCTGTGTACCCCTGATGTTTCTGAGGGGCCATTCTGAGACAGCAGGGTGGGGCCTTGAGTTCTCAGGCACTCTCTTCACTGCTGCTACCGCACAGCCCATTAAAGACACCTTGCCTGCTCCCCACCACATGAACAACAGCCCTGAGGGCTCCCTGAGGAGTGCAGGCAGGAGCAGTGAGACAAAGCAGGCTGAACTACTCTTTCTGTCCTGAGCTCAGCACCCTGGCCTGGTTCTTTGTGAGAGTTTTTGACACTTCTCTTCCTTCTCCCTATCTTTCTGTGGTCTTGGCAGTCTGAGGCGCTCAGGAATAAAGTGGGACCAAGGCAAGGCCAGCAGGGAGCAGAAGACCCTGCACCAATGCATCTCGCTCCCCTTAGCTATGAAGCAGAGCTCCCTGATCATTGTTCTTCCCCATCATGTTGACCCTCGTGGCCCTCCTCACCCACCTACTCAGATAATCAGGAGCAGCACTGCATCCTGCTGTGTGGAGACCTATTTTACTAAGAGACATTTCAAACTTGCCCTCCCCACCTCCGTCCCACACCTTAGGCCCCTGGGCTCTCCTCTTGTGAATGAAATGCCAGGGGACACAGAGAGGGCAGCTGTGGGGTTGACTGCTGGGATTTACATAGGATAACACTAAGGCCTTCTTGATGCAGGCCAACGTCATTAGCTACTGTAGGTGACCTAGTCTCAGGTCTAGCTAAATTCAGTGCCCTGTGCTTGACTATCCCTAGATGTTTCAAGGAACAATTCCTTCATGTTCCTAAGAACTATTCCAGCACCACCTAGAACTTGGCAGTTTGGGTTACTCTTGGATCAAGTCTTCCTACGACTAGCCATCATCAAGGTGAGGGTTTTAAAGTCTTTGCTTTGAGGAAAGCAAATTCTAGAACTGTGAACAAGGTTTGGTCTGTTGCTGAATTTAAAAGCTTTGAGTTGTCTTCAATTAATGTTGGAGTCTATGTTTAAAATTTGCCACATTCCCCTGATAGTGCAGAGAGAAAAAAATTGCTGGACAGTAGGCACACCCGTCATCAGTAGGTTTGTGGTTTGCATGTCAGCTCTGGCTGGTGATGGAGCTACTGCCCTCCTACATGGGGACTTTCAGGTGACCCAGGTCTGGCCTGCTTTCCTCCCACCACAGCCAGTCATCCTTGGATCACCTTGTCTCACTCCTTTTGCTGAGGGTAACTGTCTGGTGTTCCTTGAGGACACCTGCTGGCAGTAACCTGCATGTAGGCAGAGCCTGAAGCCCAGGAGCATGGGGAGCATTGAGGCTTTGAGAGAGGAGCTAGAGAGGGCAGCTGAGGGCACAGAGCTAAGAAACCAGGTCTGTGGCCCCCTGGGCAGGTGGATGTCCCGACCACTGGCCCTGTCACATGCACATTGGCCATTAGCTCAGAGCAGCTTCTGATCTCACTTCTGCCAGGTTGCAGCCTCACTTCAGCAGGACCCTGTCCACCATGATGTGGGCTGCATATTCAACCTGGCGAGAGTAGTCAGGGTGTCTCCTAAATATACCCTCATGCTCATGTGCTGTTTGGCACAGCCTCTTTGGGAATAAGTATACCCTGTTGACCAGTTTTTAAGCTATTCTCTCCTATCCTGGCTCTTCTACTTCTGGTTCACCCCAGGGAAATTTTTTTAAATAAGTTTTTATTAAAATTAAAAGTAATTATTTTTTTCCTCAGTATCCTAATAGTCCCCTTAGTTCTTCTGCCACCCTACATATATGAAGTGTCATCTATGCCTTTGTGATCATCCCTCCCATTTTCCCTTCTCCTCCTCTGCTGTATTCTTCATTTCTATGGTCAGCTGCCTAGTTTTGACTTTTTCTTGGTTTCTCTATATTCCATATATAAGTGAGACCATCCAGTATTTATCTTTTTTCTTCTGTTTAGTTTTGACTAGCATAATCTCTTCCAGCTCTATCCATGCTGCACATGGCATGGATTTGTCTTTTTGATAGCAGAGTGAACATGGAAGTGCAAGTTTCCTTTAGAATTGGTGTTTTGTGTCCTGTGGGTAGATTCACAGGAGATAAAGGACTGGATCAGTTTTTGGGAGATCCATTTTTTAATGTTCTGAGGAACCTCTCCATTTTTTTTCTATTGTGGCCCCACCAGTTTACATTCCTGCCAGCAATAGGGGGATTCCTTTATCTTTCCATTCTCTTGAGCACTTGGTCTTTTTTTCCTGGGGGCCATTCTCACTGAAGTTATGTGGTATCTCAGCAAGGCTTTCATTTGCCTTTCCCAGGGAAATTCTAACCAGTGCCTGTGAAGAGGTCAGAACTGGACAATCTCAGGAACATAGTCTGTTTACTGATTACTACGAAGGGTCTGAATAACAACCAAGGGAGACAAAGGAAATGAGTTTGACTTTTCTATAGTGTGGAAAGTCTCATGTACCAGGCACCTCATTTCTGTAAAAGTAACTGCCCTCTGAAAGTATAGATAGCTATGGAAGTATACACAAGCAACTTAACTGTTTGTGATCCTTAGATCTGGTAGAATTAAAATGGGACCAAGTGGTGAGGAGCTGCCTCCAGGATGCCGGGGCCAGGACTGCCATGTAAGGAATTGAGGGATAAATACAGTGTTGTGCATCTCCATGGGGCTTATGTTATGCAGGTGCTTGTGTGTTCATCACTACTTATCAATAGATACCTGTGATTCAATGAAAACTTCAGAAATTTCAGTTTCTTGTTTAACATGAGCAAAATGGCAATTTGGGAGTGAAGTAGCCTGATGAGCGTAATCTACTTTAAAAAACCATGAAAAATAAGTTGGATTGATGATAGACATACAGAAGGAAAAAGAGTGAGCTTGATACAGAAGTGATAAATAAGTCTGATGTTAATTGAGAAATCTAGGTAGGAGATCGAGGTGCCCCTTGTATAATTGTTTCCGCTTGCTATAGGTTTGGAAAATTCATAAATAAAAGATTGAAAGAAAATCGGATTAAATGAGACAGAAAGCGTTGGACACAGTTAAGAAGCATCCATGGAGAGTCTGAGTGCCAGGAGACTAATGAGAGGAATCTGGAAGTGGTTCGAGAATCAGGCGATCATAAAAGGCTTTTTGGATCAGGTCACCTGAGAGAAAGATCTCAGAGCACTGACTGACTAGACCCCATAAAGCTGGAGAAGGTTTTGCATGAAGTCTAGCCCAGCCCCTGACCTCTGGGCAGGCAGGGCACAGGGAAGAGGGTTTACCTGGAGGTTTTCCTTATCAGTCTAAGCGTCTCAGACACCCAAGCCAGGTTGGAAATAATAAAGGAGTCTTCTCCATGCCCTTGGCTCTTGGGGAGGATGGAGCAGGATCCCCAGGCAGGGAGGTAGCAGAGGCATCTACTTCAACCCTGAACCCTTCTGGGGGCTGAAGAGTTGAAACCACCGGCTCAACCCTGGCTGTGTCCCAGGGCTCCCAGGCCAGCTATTCCTTTGGACTGATACCTCCTGTTCCATTTGGAGTCTAGATGTCTGCCTTGAGCTTTCCCAGCAAATGACTGTCACACTGGGTGGAAGCTCTTGACATGAAGACAGTTGTCTTTGTTAGAGAGGAATGCTGGGCCTGCCTGGCAGGGGGTGAGTCACCTTGGTTGGACCTCCACAGGGAGGAATGGGGACTGGTGTCCCCACCTGTCTCTGTCTTTACATGCTGCTCAGAGAAAACATATGCCTGTGTGTCTCCTGGGACCTAACCAGAGAAATGAGGCTGTCAGGCTGCCTGCGTGGATGGGGACTCTGCAAGTTTGGGGGGAGTGGATATCAAAGCACCTCCCAGGACGTACCACAGGTAACAGATCAGATGAAGTCATGATAAGCCAGAAGAGATGCTCTCATTCTGGAGGCCATGTAGCCACTCCCCTTCCCCCCTCCCCCGGGCTCACAAGGGCAGTGGAGCCATGGTCCCTGATGGAAGTCCTAGGAGCTCTCCTACTCCTTCAGTTCACCTGCTTCCGGATACTCAGGTGGTCACCGTCCAATCCAGTGGCCTTCCCCCTTTAACAAATCTGATAGTGGTTATTGATCTTTCTTCCTCATGGAGACAACAGATGAGCTGGCATATCGAGGGTCCCTTGCTCTTGGTGTGGCCATGGGCAGCGGGTCTCAGAGGGCAGGGATTTCTGTTAGACACCCCTCCACCCCAGGCTGAGGGCAGGACAACCTGACCGGGAAGAGTGGAGAGGCAGAGTCACTGCCTGGGTCTGAATGCAGCTGGCTGAGGCTGTGTGCTGTTCCTAGGGGCAGTTTGAGCAGACTGTGGTGCTCAGCTGTCTGCTGCCCTGGCTGGGAGGCACCACCTGCACAGTCTCAGCTCCTGACACAGAGCTCCGGGCAGAAAGGCAGCACCTGTCCCTGCTCAGCACAGAGCTGTGGGGATATTCTCTGGGCAGAGCAGACCTCTTGTCTTGGTCGGGCTCTCAGGAGAGGCGTCCCACTTACCCTCGGAGCGTGTAGCTGGGGTGTTGGCTGGATGCCGTGGATCAGACTGAGCTCCTACTAAGATGCTGTATATTGGACTATATCCAATACTTTTGTGCATTCCCTGAAATTATCACCTCTGTGCTCTTTCTCTAATGGCATGAATTACATTGATGCCTCGATGACTAAAGCAGATGTGTGTTTCTGGGGTGATTCCACACTTGGTCTGAAGTGTTTTCTTTGTCAGATGCTGTTAGGTTTCATTGCTACTATTTTGTTGAGGAGTTTTAAAATATACATTTTTCTCATTTTTAATTGCACTTATAATTTTGAGCTATAATAGTGAGTAGGGTAATCTATTGTAATCATTTCACATTATATATATACTAAACTATTATGTGACATATCTAAAGCTTATATAGGGCTTTGTGTCAACTCTATCTCATTTAATGGAAAAAAAAAGCCATTACACTTATATTTTGCATCACACACATTTGAACAGCACATGGACACTACATTCATTACATAAATCACACAATATACAACACACACAAATACAACTACTCTGGCTCTTACCTCCTGTACAGAAGTTGGAAGGCTCCACTGCTGTAACTTCAACACATGCCTTAGCTGCGAGCTAGAACAGAGAGTTGTTGGGAGTCAAGCAAAGTGAGTCTTGGGGCATGGTAAGAACCACCTCAGCCTCCCTCACTTCCATCCCTCATTTACTGGGTCTGCGATGTCTTCTATCCCCTGAAGTCCAGTGGTCCTTAAATTCACACCAAAGACACGCTCCTCAGTGCCTGCAATTTCCTGTAGCTACAAGGAAAAGCAAATGTCTTGGCTCCACAGCCTGGGCTTGAGAAGCCAGCAGTTCCCCATGCCATGAGTCAGTCTCAGGCTTCCTGCCATGTTACACTCAAGCATCCAACCCTGGCTCTGCCAGCGGCCCATCTTTCTAGAGCAGAAAGCTCTTTCTCCTGCTCCTCAAGTCTGTAGGTTCATGCTTACACTGTTACTCATTTCTGCTGTGGCTATATGTTGTCCCAATATTTGGAGAAGGTTAGAAATGCATACTCTGGGTGACCCTGGGAAAAATTTCCACATCTTAGCTCCAAAGCTGGCATCTTTTCTGAATTACCTGGTCTCCCCTATAGTCACCTAGGCCCACGGTGTAGATAATGCCTCCAAGATTCTGAGTATCCTTGGCCTAAGACAAAGAAAATGTCAGGTAGTAATCACTATGTAAGGAGCAATATGCTGGTAATGATGGACTAGACTCACCTGCATCATTGTTGCCTGGAATGCCTCTGGGAGCAGTGTTCCATCTGTTATTACAATAAGCAAGGGGAGACGCCTCCTGCCTGTGAGAAAGGGAGGGAGAACCTGGTCAGTGAAGGCCCCCAGAGTCACCTCCGTAGGTGATAGGCCCAAGGCACTGCTCCTCAGCTCCCTCCTCCTGGGAGAGGCTGCAGAACCATCCAAATTGCCCGGAGGACTCTGTAGCAGACTCTTGGCAGGAGATGTCACCTTGGAGGACCCATTTTACAGGAGGGAACTGGGCCTGGTTCAGGACTTTTCTTTCTGGATTCTCACTGCTGCTACCTGGCAGAATCTTTTCCCTGAATGGGGAGACCCAATATATCACAGACTGTGATAGGCCCTTCCCATGAGCAACAGTGGCAGGGAGAGCAGTCCTAGCCAACTGAACAAGATGTCCCTCAGTCTTAGAAGAGGCTGTGGGCACTGCTGCTGGCAGTTGTGGTCTGGTGCCTCAGAAACAGAAGTCAGAGGGACTTGGGGGATGGACCCTGAGTCCAGCTGAAAGCTTTTCCCCACTGGATCCCTGCTTCATCTTTCCAACTCTCCTGCCCAGAGCTTCACCCTACAGTGTCAGTAGGGGTGGTGCAGGCTGACACAGCTGTGTCCACACAGGCTCAGGAGGCCATCAGCCAGAGGGAAGATGATGAAGGGAAAGAAGTCAGCACCAGAGTGTGGTCTAAAGGGGAACATAAGCGCTTTTCTATCCTAAGCTGACTCCTGTCTGCTTAAGGTCCCCTGGCCTTTCTCCCTCTCCCACCCAGATCGATGTCAGTCAGGTGCTTCCTAGCGATGAACTCCAAGAATGTCACATGGACTCCAGGTCATTCTCAGAATCACCACTTGACTCTGGTGACTGGATTTCCCCCTCAGTGTGCAGATGATGGGCCCGAGTCCAGTAAGGGCAAAAAACTTGCTTCAGATCAGCTAGTGTGTGGCCAAGGTGGGTCCAGGACACCTGCTTATCCCCTGGCCTTCACTGTTCAGGATCTCAGCAGAAATGAAGTCAAGGAATTTACCTGCACTGACTGCTTCCATGATCTGGTGATTTGCCTGCAATAACCAAGAAGGAATGTTGAGATGACCCAGTTATATTCTGAGAAGTTGTGAAAATGGAATAAATTTTAGTTCTAGCTCTCTGTACCTGTTTAAATCCTTCGTGCATATTTGTGGCTCCTGTAGTCACTATATTCCGAAGTTTGTTGAGACCATCTTGTATTTTTTTGCTGAAAAAGTTAAATAGGCGTATTGAGTAAAAGGAGTGATTGTTATTAACCAGCCAGGCTGCGTTGCTACGTTCTGACCTGGGCAGACCGCCTGGATGGGACCATGAGCCAGGAAGTCATGTTGTGGTCCTTCCACCCAAGATCTTTGACATGACTCTTCTCTGTGCCTCCTCCTCATTCCAGGTTCATTGACCTTAGGGGACCTCACTAAGGGCCTGTCTGAGTAACCATGGGCAAGAGGGCAACATATATGGATGTGTTAATTGAATATGTTATTCAAAATGGGACTAACAGCAGTACCAGCACCTAAGGGGTCCCCTGCTGGTCACATCACCCTCCAGCAGGGAAGGCTGAGTGTGGAGAAGGTCATCCTGCTGGTACACCTGGTCTTGTCCTGTCTTCCCTGCCGCAGACTCCGGAGGTTGACTTGGTCCCCACAGCCTTCTTCCCTTCCGGATTATCCCAAAGGAAGCAATGCAGCTGCTTCAAGTCCTGAGATACTGTCCTGGGTGGGGTCTGGGTCTCTTATCTCCAGGTCCACCATGACTGACCAGTCCAGGATAAGAAGGTTTTAGAAATCATGACAAGTGAAAGTCAATCCACCTTCCCAGCTCAGCACAGTCTCTGCTCCTCCTTACATGATTTGGGCAATTTCTGTCTATTGCACCCACCATAGCCTATGGTCCAGGACCCAGGTTCACCAGACTTTACTTGCCAAGGAGTGTCTCACAGTACTTCTGCAACTTTACTCCAGCTCTGTTCATAGATATGATGCCAGGCTCCTTAAAATGTCAGCACCCCGGAACACAGGGTTTCATAGCTTTTCCACACCCTAGCCTGACAGCCATCCTCAGAAGAGGTCCCCACCTCTGCTCCCAAAGAGGACCTGAGATCATGCATGAGCCTCCCACAGCTCTGCTTTTCTGGTTGGGCTCTGAGTCCCTGGCTGGGTGGAGGCCATGGTCTTCCTCTTCTCAGGAGCAGCCCCTTCACAGAACCACTCCAGGCTCCTCTGATTGACTGTCACCTGTCAGATCCCTGCTGCAGAATCTTGGTTTCTTTCACCTCAGCAGAGTTTCTCTCTTTTAAGTGAAAATCACTCAGGATAATCCTCATCCCACTCAGGGAATAGTTAGCTTACTCCTTTACCACACCTGTCCCCTGCAGGCAGCTGATCCTGCTCCCTCTAGGCTCTGACTTCTCTCCAAGGAATTTAATATTGGTGTAGACATACACCCTGGGACCCCTTCCTGTTCTAAATGTCTTCAACCTTACTGTGATGCTTTTCCCACCCTGAATTGGGTTCCTGTCTTTCTCGGTGATGAGAACCTTACTGGCCAGATATTTGGAAGCTCCAGAATTTTCCATCTTTAAGACTTTGGGCACAATTCTGGGAGCAGCTATACCCACCTAGATGTGGGTTGCCATGACTCCTCAAGCAGGCCATCCCTCTGCTGTTCAGGTCCCATTAATGGACCCCTTCCAGACACACCAAAGAAACAAGTGCCTGACACTGAGGCCCCCACATCCCACCATCCCTGGTTCTCTCTGTTTCCCTGCTTTCCCCACTGCCACACAATAGCAGGTGCCCAACAGAGGCCAGTGTTCTTTAAGTGTCCCCCTCTTTTCTCCCTTCATGCTGGAATTCTCACATAAGGAAAGGGGGAGATCACTGAGGTAAGGACTTAGGAAAGAGTTAGGGAGGTGGTGATTGTCTAGAAGCCCAGGTTCTGCCATTGTAACTGCAGGCAGTTGTCCTAAGTGCTGGGAGTAGAGGCTGGGAGTCACAGTGGTCCTTGACTGGAAGTCAGGCCAGTCCAGGCTGCAAACCTGGGTGCTCCTGACAGAAAGTCAGATTTCCCTTCAGCAGGGTCACCATGTGGCCTGCATGTCTCCCCTTCCTTCCTCACCAGGCTTGCCTTGAAGGAGTAAAGCTGAACTTACTTGTCAGAGGTTAGCGCCAAGATGGTGTGGCCCAGAGTGGAGTACGTGATGAAGGATACTTGTGTTTGTGGGCTGGAGAGAAAGCAGGTGTTTGTTAGAATTCAGAAACACAGGCTCAAAATGAAGCCAGTGAGCATCCATGGAGGGGATGCACACTTGTCTTCACTTCAACAGCTACCCCTGTGACCCAGGTCCTGAGTTCCCAAAGTTCCTATAACTCTGGTAATGCTTTCTGAGGCCTGTAAAATGTGTGGCTTTTCAGGAAAGTGTCAGGATGGCATCCTGCTCCTCCCCAGACTTCCACTCTACCATTCTAATCTCTCTCTTAATGTCTCAGTTCAGGTGTTCCTATCCTGTGGACATCATCCTTGACTTTCTGTAGAAAATCTTGCTCTTTCCTTAAAGTTGCCATGGAAGTCCATTGCCTGTTTGGGGGATACTATTTATTTATTCATTTATTTTTTTGAGACTAGGTCTCACTATTTTTGCCTGTGGAACTGCAGGCTCACGTTGCCCAGCATACCACAGACTCAAGCACCCCTAGCCTCAGCTTCCCAGGTAACTGGGATTACAGGCATGCACCACCATGCCCAGCTATTTTTTGGGGACTAGGTCTCACTACATGCCCCTGGCGGGACTCGAACCTTGATCCCTGGCCCCGGCTGTGGCTTCCTAGGCTGCCACCTACAGGCATGCGCCACTATGCCCAGCCCCTGTTTGGGGGATACTATTTAAACAGAAGTATTTACTGTGGTACTGGGCAACCTGAATTCTAATCTATTACATCCCCAGTAATCAGTGTTCCCTGCAATGTGGCTTGACAGAAAGACTGGAAACCAGCAGAACTTGCAGGACCTGAAGGATCTGAGGGAACCAGTGTGATATGCCATTCTTTCCTGCTTCAGAACCAGCCCCAGGAATCCTGAAGCAATCCCAGAGACCTCATGCCCTGTGAGTCTAAAAAGACAAGTACTGTGCCTGGCTGAGGAAAATACCCTGCCTGCCACATGGAGAAGTCATACTTTTGGAATCTTCTGAGCACGTTCTCCACAAAATTATAAATTCCAAGCCAGTTGTTGCCAACACTTCCTGACCTGAAAATGAAAAAGAAACGGGTCAGAGGAACAGGGTATATCCTTGTGTTGTCAGTGTTTCTGTCTACCACCAAGATATCCCACCCCATCAAGCTGCTGCCATGCACTATCAGCAATCTCAGTGGGTTTTCCTAATAGTGACTTGAGCAGTGTGATGAGAATGATGTCTCCACCCAGACTTGCTGCTTGCAACTGAGGGCTTAGAAATTGCGAACCTATTGAGCACAGGAGGATTTTTGGTTGTACACAATGTACTGTTCATAAGCAATGAAGTGGGGTGCATTTCTGGAAAACCCTTTAGCATTCTGTTACTAGACTCTCCTGGTTCTTCATCTCCTTTTACAATAACCATTCCCAGCTCTCTGCTTCTCTCCTGTCATTTAATTGCTTGCACATTTGGATGGTGAACACGGATCTTTGCCACCACTGCTCAGCAGAAAGTTCATTGCTTGTCCTCTCTAGAGCCCCCTTAAAACTGTATATAAGGCTGCCAACACATCATGGGGGCAGTAAGGAGAGATGTCTATACAGATGCTATGATTACCCTTCACTGATCATTTGTGATTTCTGACTCAGAACAAATGTATGATAGCATTATTCCTATCTTACAGATAGGAAAACTTAGAGAAATAGAATTTTTCATTGTTTCCATGACCTCTGTGGGTCAAAATTTTTATCTACTACAGAACCCATGCTGTACCCATTGTACTTGGCAGTGACATTTGGTAGTGACAGGGTCACAGTGCTGTGCCACATAGTTGATGTAAAGTCCTAGATCTGATAGCTCACACATTCTTTTAGAAGTCCTCATGGTAAGCTGCAAGAATACTTTTTGCACTAGTTAGGACTAATGGTCACTCATTTCACTTTTCTTCTGTTACTCCTCTTCTTTTTCTCTGAGTAAAATGATTTTCCAAAGAATAGTTAAAGGAAAAAGAATCTTCAGCCTGCATACCTACTCTGGAAAGTTTCAAGTGTATGGTAATTTTGGAGGAAGCCTAGATTCTGAAACAAAAGTTCAGGTTTCAAAGGCAGTGGAATTTACCACAGAACTCATGGGTCCCTGGGAAGGAGAGTAAGGTAAAGAGCAACCAATTGGGCTCTAGCACACAGAACTCTTAACCTATCATAGTATTCTGCTCTTAAAGGAATGTGGACAGATGACCATACATTTGAGATGCTACTATAAAACTTCAGGAAAAAATTTCTAGTGATCTAATTGTTGAGGGAATGAAAAGTGTGGGGAAGAGCTGTATAGGTGAACCAAGCAGCAAGAAACAGAAATTATCTTCCTCATTGAAAGAAGTCAGTGGCCCGAAGATTCCAGCTCTAAGGTGGAATGTTGATGTATCTGGATAGAAGACAGTGAAATGGAAAGACCTCCCTGTTCATAAAAATTCATTAAAGGATGAATACAAATAAAAACCATCTATAAATTCAATGTTATATCTATCAAAATGGGAACTGTTCTGCAAAATGTTTCTTGTGTACTTGAGAAGACTTTTTCTGCTTTTCAATGTCTTATTCCTTAAATGGTCATGAACACAAAATGAGAAAATCTTGACTATAAGACCTAAGACCATGAAACATGAAGAAATAAATACAGGTAGTTCCCTGATATTGGTCTTAGTTATGTTATTCTGGATTGGTTCTCAAGGGCATATGAAGCAAAAGCAAAAATTAAAAAAGGGACTATGTTCAAGTGAAAACATTTGAACAGTGAAGGAAGTCAATAAACTGAAACATTGCCTATGTTTAGGAGAAACTAGGAGAAGATAGTTACAAACTATATTTGATAAAGAACTGATAGTCAAAATATAAAATGACCACATACAATGCCACTGGAAAAAAGAACTGATTAAAAAATGGGCATAGGAACCATAAAATGTATAGAAGCCAACTTTGAGAAAACACTTCATGGCATAAACTTCAGGAACTCCTCTGAGAACTCATCTTCAGAAGCAAGGAAAGTAAAGGAGAAAATAAATAGTGGGAGTATATCAAACTAAACATCTCTGTACAGTAAAAGAGAGAGTCCAAATGGAGCACACCAGAGGAAGTTATTTATACACCATACCTCTAAGAATGGGTTGATTAATATCTATACAGAATTCCCACAGCTCAACAAAAACAAATCAAATAATTCAATCAAAGAATGGGCAGAGTGAAATAGACACTTGTCCAAAATCATGATGGTCAGCAGACAAATGAAAAAATGTTTATCATCACTTGTAATCAAGAAAATGCAAATCAAAGCCACAATGAGTTTACCACTGCAGACTTATGAGAATTTCCACATTGAAAAATAGGCCCCCCAAAACCAAGTGCTGGTGAAGATGTATAAAGGAACTTTTTTTACACTGCTGGTTAGATTGTAAACTGGCCCAGTCACTATGGAATGCTGTGTGACTGTTCTTAAAAATATAAGAAATGGATCTACCATAAGATCCAGCTTATTCCACTCCTTGAAATCTATCCCAAGAACACAGAAGCACTAACCTCTACCTTTGCATTTATTAAGCACCATTTATAATAGTCAAGATATGAAAAATGCCCCCAGAGAGATGAATGACTTGAGTTTATGTGGTATAGTAATGCAGTGGAATACTATTCAGCAATAGGAAGATAAACTAATGCTATTTGTAGCAACATGGATGAATCTGGAAGAGAATATGCTAAGCACAAAGTCTGAAGGAAAAAAGATAAATACTGGATGGTTTCACTTATATCTGGAATACAGAAAAATCAAAGTATCAGAAAAAGACAAATCTTGATAACTGAACATAGACATGAGAAATCTAGGAGGGAAGGTTGGGAGGGATGAGAATGAGATAGGGGAGTAAGTAGCCCAAGGGAATGTGGTGATAGAGTGTGGGCACTTTGGTGATGGGAGAACCATGGTGACTGTACCTGAGGGTAGAAATCATGTATTGTACAATAATTAGCAGTGATGCAAGCAATGTTTTAGGAGATCAAGAGGATGGTTCACAGGTGACATGGTGGTGGGAAACCTTGGGGCTATAGAGATGTTAAAAATAACTTAGTAAAAAAATTGTACTTTTTAATGTAAGTAAATGTAAGTAATGGAAATATAAGTAAAACTTCACAGCAGAGAGGTTTGAAAGTGAGAAAACTCAAAGTGAATGCAATCACATTGGCTCATTGCAAGCTGTGTATTGGAATGGATAAAGCGATAGGATAAAAATTACATTTAAAAGACTTAAAATATTTAACAATTAGAAAAATTAAAGGTATTAAAATTTAAAAATTCAAAAATATTAAAATAACGTAATATGATACTAATAACTAGCATTTCCAGTGAAATAAAATAAGCCCAGGACTGAAAATTCAGTGAAGATAACAGGTGGCCAAGAGTACATAAGAAAATGCTCAGCATCACTAATCATCAGAGAATTGCAAATCAAGCCTCAGTGAGCTATCACCTCCCTCATGACACAATGACAGTTATAAAAATACAAGTAGTAAGTGATGATGAGGTGTAGACAAAGGGACACTTGTGTACTGTTGGTTGGAATATAAATTGGTCTATGTACTGTGGAAAAGACCATGAAGTCTGCTCAGAAATGAAACCACCATATGATTCTGTAATTCCACGTAGCTTTTTCCTGAAGACTGTACAATGTTGAAAACATAAGAACACATGTTCATTGCTGCATTATTCATCCTATCTAGGACTGGAAACAACCCAAGTGTCCATTTATGGGTGAATGGATAAAGAGCTGTGATAGTGTACTGTGAATCAGAAGAGCTATACCGGACCATTACTCTCTGTGAAAAGATAGTCTTCCCATTTGTGACAGCATGAATGGGCCTTGAGGGTATTATGTCATAGAAAATACATCAAGGAGAGACAAATATCGCATGACATTACGTATAGAGAATCTAAAAGATATAAAACCAAGGAAAGCAGGTAAAATTAGAGACAGAAAGCAGAGTGACCATTACCAGATAAGTGGAGGCTCGAGTGCTATATGAAGTAGGTTAGGCCCAAGAAGCACAAACATCTTGCTATAAAACTAGTCAAAAAGACTTATGTACAGCATCGAGACACAAGACTAGGGTCATGCAAATAAGAATGGCGCTAAGAATATTCTAAACACAGGTGATTGTCATTTCACAATGCAGACAAATGTCAAATTGTTATGTTAAATTGTTATGTTATGCACTAAAGGAAAATAATGCTATATACATCAGTTATACTTTCATAGAAAAGACTGGATAAAAAATGTGGTATATATACACAATGGAATATTACTCGTCAATTAAAAATGACAAATTGGATGATTTTATGATAACATGGATGGACTTAGAAGAAATCATATTAACAGAAACAAGTCGAAAAGAAAAAGACAGAAACCAAATGGTTTCACTACTATATGGAACATGGGAAAAAGCCATGAAGAAAAGCCGAAACAAGTCAACAAACAAATTAAAGTACACAACTTGGGGGGGGGGGGCGGAGGGAACAGAGTGGAAATGGTCGGGGATCACAAAGATCACAAAGATGTGAACTTTATATATAAATAAATTATTTAATACTAAAAAAAGGAAATGCATATACATCAATAGACTCTTCCTCAGCCATGAAATGAGTGAAATTCATGCTATGAAACACACTGCTACTACGGAAGTGGTGGTTTTTTCTCAGCGCAACAGAGGAGCTGGAAATGGACCACGGCCATCCTGTTCCCCCAAGTCAGTGGCCTCTATGCCTTTCCTTCTTGAAAGTCAGAAAAGGGTAAGACAGAGCCCAGGACACCATGCTGAAGAGATAAAACTTCAGAAGATACACTCAGATTGTGGAAGAAAGTAGCAGAACCATTACACAGCAAAGCAAATATTGTCTAATCAGTTATAAAACGAGAAAGTTCAAAGAGGGCACAGCAATTTTCCTGGAGTCCTGCAATAATGAAATCTTTTGGGTGAGAAACAAAACAAAGCATCAAATGACCACCAACCCCCAGCAAATCTTTAACAGTTGCTGTGACAAGGTCTCCCAGGACACATCTGCCCTTCAGCTGCTAAGACACGTGGAGGTCAGCTCATGGAGGCCATTATTTCCCCCCAAATGCCTCACTAGCAAAGCACAGAGGTCTGTTCTTGTGTGTGAGTAGGATTGTCACTCCCTCAGTCCTCACACAAGTTGTGTTACCTCTGGCCAAGTCCTGCCTCTGTTGCCCCCAGGGACAGAACACCCTGACGATCCCACCTTCCAGGGTAGGAAGCGCACTCACTTGTCCAGAATGAAATATATATCTAGGTCACCCTGGCACGGTTTCTCTTTCTCACTCTCAGCCAAGTTCTCCTCGCTGTGTCGGTGGCTGTGGCTTTCCCCGTCTGGGGAGATGTGGCGGTAGTCGCGGTTTCTCCAGGCCTGACTGAGGTAGTATAACTTCCTTTGGGCACTGTGGTGGAATGCTCCCTTGCTAAGCAGAGGAGATGGCAGAAGCAGCAGGAGGACAAGTCCCAGCACAGGTACTCTGGGGTAGTTGTTTCCCATCTTTTATGCAGCCCCTGAAGGTGCGCTGCACAATGGTCAGTTCAACACACTGGAGGCTACAACCTCTGTAGGTGTCCACAGGGTGTGCAGCTCCAGCACTGTCACTAAGACTCACTTGATCCTCTACCCTCGCTTCTGCTTGGGCTGAAAGAGATCAAATGCCTCTCTCTGGGCCTACGACCCCTATATCTGCTCAACACTCCTCACTACCTCACAGAGACTTGTTGGCCTGTGGTTATGATGGGTAGGAAGGTTGCCATGGTGACTGAGTAACCTGCAGGTCTGCCCAATGTCCTGCTGTTTGACAATTCCAGGTGGGAGTCACAGGATCCTTGAAGGGGCTGTGAGAGGAACCTCCATTTCACCCTTGTTCTGACCTCATTGACGGCCACTGAACTCCAGGAAGCCATGTCTTTGTCAACCCACAGCTTTGTCAACCCACAGCAGCTGAGGAGGCTTATATAACAGCACCTCTGTGGTTAGGAGGTCAAAGCTGGGAAACAAAAGCGTTGTAGTGTCTATTCATAGAAACACTGAAGTCTCTGAGGGGATAGAAGGATCGGAAAGGGAATAAAGTGGTGCAACATTGCCAAAGTGCTTTGTGAGAAAAACCACTTCAAAATTAGTGCCATCAAGGAAGACCCACTGTGATGCTAACAGTTTCCATGGACCAGAAATTCAGAGATGAATATGCTGCCTTATCTAGAAATAACTGGAATCCCTTAAATTGTTAGATTTTTTTAGAGTCGCATACCACCTCTGTTCTCCCCAAATGTTCATCGTATTTGTTCACAATCACCCACACATATTAAATCCATTATTAATATCTGAATCTGCAATTCAGACTCCTTCCTACAGTGAACAAGGCAGGGTCTGCATTAGTAAGGTCGTCAATGTCTTTCAAGTCAATTTTCTTGAACTTTACCTCTTATGAAGTGTCTTCTCTTAGCACCTTTGTTTTATGCTGCTATTGAAGATGTTTAAAGAATAAGATTTATCCAGATTTTGTTGCAATCATAAAGAAAAATTTTAAAAATCTATACAACTAATTTGCTAAACTTTCTTGTTCTAAAACATTTCTGTAGAATTGTTTGGATGTTAATAAAAAGAAGCCAAACTAGTCTCATTGGATAATGAGACTAGAGCTGTGGTCATGGTATTCTTGATTTGAAAGAGTGCTTCTAACAACACATCACCTGAAGAATGAGGTTGACTGGAGGCTCTTGGTAGCGCTCCTTCATCAGGTTGACCATCTTCCTGCTGTTCTTGGTTTGAACAGCTCATTCATGATTGTTTGATTTTATCTACATTCTTCGGTATATTTGTGAGAAATGTAGATAATAGCCATGCAAAAATCTATCAACATTATCAATTCAAGCAATTCAAGTAAACTCATTTTTATGTTTTTATAAGTACCCCTGACACAGCAGATAATATTTTTGAAAAAGTTGCTGGGTGTGTACTGTTAGCTTAGATTGTTTTTTCCTGTTAACTAGTATTCCGGAGAGGTGCTTTGGGCAATTTCCCACATCTCTGCTATCCTTATCTACTTTGATATTAGGTTGTAGCAGCCTTCTAATATGCTATTGGGGGTGTGGTTGCTTTCTCTTTGGAGAGACTTTGCCAATGATCACAATATGTGTTCCTTTGAATCTTCATCAGATACCTGCTGTGTCTGGAGTTTTCTGTGTGAAAATCTTTAAACTCTTGCTGCCCATTGTTTGATATTCCTGGATGCTGGGGAATGAGCTGTACCTCCATCCCCATTTACACTCGAAGGCCTAATCCCTCATGTGCCTGCATGTGAAGGCATGTGCCTTAAAGAGGAGATGGTGAAATGTGGTGAACTAAGGTCTTCAGGGTGGGGCCCTTTCCATGAAGCCCAGGGGACTGGGGTGTGGAAGGGGTTTGGGGATAGGAGAAAGTGGGACAGGGGTGGTTCCTGGTGTTCTGGCTGCCTGAGATCTCTTACAGGAGTCCATACTGTCCCCCTGGGTCACCTGGGTTTTACTTTGCACATATCCTGCTTCTCAGAGTATATGCTTCCAGCAATAACCAGGCAGTGATTGTTTGGTGGGTGTAGCCAACAAACCTCCATCCAGCAGGGAGAGTCTGAGCAGAGGGCAGGGAGCCCATATACCCGAGGACTGTGGTCTTTGGAGATGGGACAATGGACAGAAGGTTTTGGCTTTCTCACCATCTTCCTTGCTTGCCAACTGTCTGAACTTGAATCTGAAGTGCTGGGCAGTGCTCTGGATATGAATTCCCCCTGTCCTACTTGAGGTGCCAACTAAGGGC
>PVHY01023099.1:0-21464 GCA_004024945.1 Uropsilus gracilis | reverse complement strand
CTATGTTTAAAATACTCTTTTTGCTTTTTAATCACCAGTTTTCTTTTTTCACCTGGGCCTGAGGTCTTAGCATCTCACAACTGGAGGTGACTCCGAGCACTGATCCCGTCTTTTCCTCATTGATGGAAATGAGAGAGATGCCACACAGGAACGAGTGAAAGGGATGGGAAGAGAGGACAAAGCACTGGGATACTTGTTTGTATTTTCCTAAGAACACTGCACTAGAATCTTCCATCAGAATTCTTATTTTCTTTTTTTTTTTTTTAGACTAGGTCTCGCTATGTTGCCCAGGGTAGTCCCGATCCTGCGGACTCAAGTGACCCCCAACTTCAGCCTCCCAGGTAGCTAGAATTACAGGCACCCGCCACCTCGCCTAGCTGCTTTTTTGAGACCAGGTCTTATGTTGCCCGGAGTAGTCTTGAACCCACAAACTCAAACGGTTCCTGTCCTCTTGCCTCCCAGTGCTTGGATTACAGGCGTGTGCCACCATGCCCAACTTTCCATTGGAATTCTGCCCCAAGAAGAAAAATAACTGAGGCTATGAAGATGTGTAAGCCCCACATGCTGGTTTCTAAGCTCAAGCATCCAGGGTTGCCCTCCAAGTCACCAGCTGCAAATCCCCTGCTCTCCTGGTTCTTTTTCTCTAGTCACATCTCGGCTGTTAGGAGTCCCGTGTGGGAAAGAAGACTGAGACGGAAGAGACTGATCTGTGTGGCCATCCCACAAACCAGGGATGGAGAGCATGTGTCCGAGTCTGAATTTAATGACGTTATGAAAAGCCTTATCTACCCTGGCAAAGAAATGATCACAATGAGCTAATAAGGAAGGAGCAACCTGGCCGGACATGGTGACACATGCCTGTAAGCAGCAGACTAGGAAGCCGCGGCCGGGGTCAGGGATTGCGGTTTGAGTCCTGCTGGGGGCATGTAGCAAGACCTAGTTCCAAAAAAATATAACTGGGTGTGGTGGTGCGTGCCTGTCATCCCAGCTACCTGGGAAGCTGAGGCTGGGGATTGCTTGAGTCCATGGTACCCCAGGCAACGTGAGCCTGTGGTTCCATGGGCAAAAATAGCGAGACCTAGTCTCAAAAAAAAAAAAAAAAAAAAAAAAAGGAAGGAACAGCCTGATTCCCAGAACGTATGTGCCATATAACAAGGGTACATATGGGTGCTAACACGAGAATTTACCTGTGGGGTGAACTGCCATTACCCTTTGGTTGTATGTCTCCTGGGACATTCCAAAGGGGTTAGGAAGCTGTGTCACAGGTGACAGATGTGCTGATGACCATTCTCTAGCATGCCAGAGGGGGTGAGAAAGATAAAGGTGTTCCTTCATATCTAAGGCATATCTCTCAATCTTGTTCTATGCCCCAGTTCTTCTTGGGATCTGTTACTGGAATTACCTAGCATTCAAGATGTGGGCTGAGTGGGGCTGCACCAGTAGTACTGTTGAACTCTTTCATACAGCAGATACTGAGAATCCTGGGAATGCAGGAAACCCCAGGGGTTCACTGTGCAGACTGGTCCAGCCAGTTTCTCCATGTCCAAAAATTTAGTTTTGGAAACTAAAATGTGAAGCTCAGGTTTAATCTTGCGTTTGTCACCACTCCCCCCCACCCCCCCACCCCACCCCAGTGGTGAAGGACATCAAGATCCTTTTGGGGATGGAGTTGCACCCCTTCCAACGCTTCTCTCATCAGCCAGCTTAATGGTGTCTTGGTTTTATTCCACACCAAATGGTTCCTTGTTCACTGTCCTCTTTTCCAGTCTGTTGAGCTTCCGTTGTGTTTTGTGTGTTAAATGGGTTGCTGTTCCCTTGCCTACTAGGTCTCCATTCCCCCCACTTTCCCCCACCTGCTGAAGCTTTCTGATGCACGCTTCCTGAGAGTCATTTCACCATTCAGAATGCCTTAGTACTATCTTGTCACATTACCTCCCAAAACTCCCAAAAGCTTCTCTGGTGTCATTTCAGGCTTTCTGAAATTTTTTCCTTACCCCATCTCTCGAAATTGACTTTAGAATACCACCTACCCATGCAAATGTGGGTAGAAAAAGCTTTCTCATTATTTCTCTGAGCTCCCTATTTGTGTTCTTGTCTAGCACAGGCTGCTATGTACAGTTGTGCAGGTTGTACACTGCAAAAGGACTCCTGGTTGAGGCTGCAGTGGGGGCTGAGATTCATCTGGTGTTTTTCTAATCAAGGTATGAGCCCCATTGTAGGGCTACCTTAATCTGCCTTAAAGTTAGGAGTATACTTTTCTAACTTAAAGGCACTGGTCTAACTACAGCAGTTCCTTTCAGAGCTTACTCAGTTCTGTTATTCTGTTCTGTTTTTCTGCTAGCGATACTCAACGTGCCTGTCTCTTGCTTAGCTGTCATATTGAGTTGGGTGGTAGAGCATCTGGGTTTTGGAGTCCTGCTGTCAGGGTTCAAATCCTGGCTCTGCCATAGCCGTGGGGGGGGGGTCCTTCATCCTTCAAATAATAATGCTGGCCTCCTTGTCTTCTTATGCTGAATGCTTGCAATAACCATCTAAACCACCTAGTCCAGTGTCCAGCACACAGTAGGCCTGCTTTACCAACTATTTATCCATTAGTTAACTACAGCTACTTAACACATATGGCTTCACAGCTTCCTGAGACTCATGGGAAGTATGAAGGAGAGAATGTGGACCTGACCAAATAGGGTTCGTAGATAGGGTTCAGGATGCCCAGTTCAAGTTGAGTATCACATAAAAAGCAAGTCGTTTTTTAGCTAAAGTAGGTTCCGTGTGTTTACCTACTCCACAGAAATCTCCAAGTACTAGACACATTGCTAGGAATGTCAAGGAATCATCTGATCTTTCTCCCTCTCATCTCAATTCTCCTTGATCCCTTGCACAATGTGTGCTCCCTATGAACTTGGACTTGAAGATGGGGAGTAGGTTCACTGATGGGGTGAGACCTGAGGTCTTGGAATGAAGTCTGTGGGTGTTCTTGGGACAAGGCCTGTTTTCTCCTTCAGTCTTATTGTGAGTCACAAAATGTTGTCCTTCCTACGTCTCTACCTTTCTCCTGTTATTTGCTACTTTTACTATGGTGTGAGTCAAAAGGCTTGCTCACCACTGCGCATTCTGGAAAACCGTGTGTTTTGACAAGGGTGTTTCGTAGATTGGAATTTCTGTTTTCATATGTGAATTTTCTTGTAATCCCTATTGTGGTCAAATCAGAATCCTCTGAGCTTGCTTCGGTAGTCAGATATTTCCCTCCTGATTTTTCTGGTATTTCACTTTGTTATTCTCAAATTCACTATCTGCTTTCTCATTTCTAGGGCTTGTCAGATTTTTCCATGGTTGGCATTTGCACCACAGTAAAAAAAAAGAAAAAAATTCTTGGGCATCAGCCCAGTTAAATTATTAGTAGTCCCATCACGTCGTCACCAGGTTGACATTTAGTCATATCACCCATGTATCTGGTCTTGATGACAAATAATCCTTGAATTGGCTGCTGGTACTTCATCCTTTCTTTATATGATTTTTACCTTCCTAGAGCCCTGTATCTCATCACAGAGGAAGTTACTAAAACACCAGCAGTCCTCATGATCGCCTCGCTCATCGCCTTTCTTTTCAAATCCTCTTATATTGATTCCGTACCCAGATTCTTTCCCCTCTCTCCTAGTTCTGTCTCTGTGGCTAAGAAGTGGCAATTTTTGCTCACACCAGTCCTCAAGTTTTCTGTTGCTGGACCTCACAGGACTCTTATTCTCTTTGTAGCTCTAAAGACTGTCTCTAGGGGTTTAGCTATTTGCTCAATAACATTTACTGGGTCCCACTTTGTTCAGGCATTACACTTAGCACAGAGTTACAAAGAGGACTAGAGCACCCATCCTAGGCCTCAGATGGCTCACAGTCTTATAGGGAAGACAGATAAGTCAACTCAGTAAATGAAGTGCTAATGGAACTGAACCTTAAGTGGTAGAAGAGCCCAAGGAGAAGCTCCTGATCCAGCCTGGATGGAAACAGGTATGGAGACGTGGATCTCAGTACAAAGGTCTGGGTAGGTGGATATATTTGGGAGCCCTCCCCATATAGATAACTGGGTAAGAAGGGGCTCACATGGAGAGATTATGTAGAAAGACCAAGTCTTTGGAAAGAGCAGGAAAGGATGGGTGCCTTGTATAAGGGGAGGAGTTGATTGTAACAGCAGCAGATCATCTCCCTTGGGTGGGAAGGAAGAAGGTCAGGGTGAGTATGGGTGCAGAAGGCAAACTGTTGTAGAAAAGGGGGTGGGGAGAGGCAGTACCCCAGGTTGACAGGGTTCATGTTACTGATTCTACCTCTTTTGTTTATTCTATAGAGAAATGAGCCTGGCTTCTGTATCTCATTGTTCACAAAATCTGTATGTGGGAAAGGGAGAAAGAAACAAACAAAATGTAAATATCTATCTAGCCAAGGATCATTCATTTCTAATTGTTACTCCATTCTCTCTCTCTCTCTTTCTCTCTCTCAAACTTTCCATTTTGAAATAATCTTTGACCCATAGGAAATCACAAAAAGTAGTACAAAGAGGTTCTCTTTGTATTTTTCATCCCACTTCCCCCAATGGTGATATCGTAGATCACCTTAGTGCCATGTCAAACCCAGGAAACTGACATTGGGACAATCCTATTAACTGGATTTTTGTCTTCTTCCTGAATACAAAGAGTCAAAATGAGGTAAGATGTAAGGTCTAACCAGGTCAACAGGTTCTTCCCTTTTGGCTTGTCTTTACCTTGTTGAAGATATGGAGAAGAACGTACAAAAGCAAACTGCTCTGTTGACGCAACTGGCATCTCTAAGGAGTAATTACATGGCTCAGAAGCGAGAAGACAGTTTTGCTGCATAGTCTAGGTCTTGCTGTCTGCAGAAGGCAAGCCAGGCTTACGACATCATCTTTATAGAAGGCAATGTTTGACCCATGTACAAAATCAATCAACTAGGAGGGGGGTGGGCATTCAGATGAGTGACTCTATTCAACTTTCAAGCAAGGAGGATTTTCAAGAACCCACAGGACCCAACTCACAAAGCAAAAAGGCCCAAAGGAGACTGGCATGTTCTTCAAAAGCAGAATCAAACAAAGAAAGAACCAAGAAATCTCTGCTTCAAGGAACTACGAAATCACACAAGATGGTGAGTAACCTGTTTATCAGCACAGAATGTTTTTCCACTGTACGTGGGAATTTGTTAAGTGGGCAACTAGGGAACAAGTTTCTTTCTCCCTTGGGGATAAACAAGCACTGGATTGTAAAACAAACAAGTAAAACACTCAAGGATACATCTGGCAAGAGGTGGAAGACCCAAAAAGGCCTACTGCCTTCATTAAAATCGTAAAAACAGGTTGGACACGGTGGCACGCACCTTTAATAGCAGCCTATGAAGCAAGGCCGAGACTGGGAATCACTTGAGTCTGTGGGTTTGAGATCTGCCTGGGGCAACATAGCGAGACCTAGTCTCAAAAAAATAGCTGGGCGTGTTGACGTGCGCCTGTAATCCCAGCTACCTGGGAGATGAGGCTGGGTATTGCTTGAGTCTGTGGTACCCCGGGCAACGCGAGCCTGTGGTTACCTGGGCAAAATAACGAGACCTAGTCTCCAAAAAATAAATAAATAAATAAACAAACAAATAAATAAATACAATAAAATCGGAAAAACAAAGGAAATATGAGTTTCTGGCCACTGGATGAAAAATATTTGGCCTTGGCAGTTTTTGAGCAAACCATACAAGGTGAAGAGGGAACATTTCAGCATGGGAAGACTGGCTAAGGTGACAGATGTCTCTCCGCTGAGTGATCTCCATCAATCGCCAATGACATTTCTCCTACACGGGCCCCTTACTTATTTCGTGTGTTGACACCTTTCCCCTTATATCTTCGCGGTTCAGATCTGCGCCACCCGCAATAAAATAGTTTCTAGCAAACTCCAGGAGACAGGCAGGGAGCATTTGACAGTTCTGAAGACAAACAGGCCGAAGGGAAGAGGATCTAGGGAAGGCCTTTCTTCCCCATGTGCAGCCCCTGAAAACGCCAAGACAGAGCAGCGAGCACATCACGAGGACTGAGAAACCAGCAATGCCCTCCAAACACCTGGCACCCTGCAATCCAGGGCGAGGGGAGGATGGACGCCTTCATTCATCGACAGCCTCACCCCACAGCGCGTTCCCGCCACCCCACCCCACCCCCGCCATTTGTCTGGGCCTGAATCTTTGCAGCCAGCATTTGAAATGTTCCCAAAGAACCAGCTGTCCAGCTAGACAATAAGACCACCGCAGGATGTGACTTAACACGCGCCTCCTCTTCCATCGGTTTAAGTGTGAGCGATCCTTCCCTACCTAGTCCACCACAGGGTAGACTTTCTTTTATCAGGGCCTTTCAACCCCAGCTCTGGGACACACCACAGGCTTCTCACCAAAGTCGCACATTGGCAATGAACCCGCTGCCAGCGGGCGGGGAGGGTGGCAGGTGCGTGGCGCGCTACGCCCAGCGCCACTGTGAGTGGGGGCAGCGTGATGAAAATGTCATCAACCTGGCGTCTAATTTCTTCCCTCTATTCAGCTTCCGCACAAGTGAATATAGAGGAAAAAAAGGGGGGGGGGGAATGAGAAGGAAGCATAGGGAGAGACAGGCCCCCTTCTGGGGAAAACAGAAGCTCTAGGTCTGAATTCTCTGCTGCTATGCACGCCATCCCAGAAAGCCAGCGACCTCCTTTGGGGAACCATGGGTGACAGGGTACAGGGCTGGATGGGGGCTGGCACTCAGCCAGGGGTGGGGTGCTACTTCTGCCTCGGTCTTTCTGCTGTCTTCCTTCCCCATTGCAATCACCATAAATATATTTATACTCACTTGATTATGTCAGCCAGACAATGTTCCCCTAATTGGCCGTGATCAGAGTTCCAGGAGGCCTTGGGTGACCTGCGTCTCTATCAGGCGGAGCACTAAGGAGCCGCTAATGCGGTCCCCATGAACAATTTCCAGTGGAATAAAAAACAATCCAGGGCTTGTGGGAGGCGGTGAATTTTCCTAGCAGTTCCTAAGGCCAAGCCTGGAGGAACTCAGGCTCACACCACCCGGCCCAGCAGAAGCTGCTTTTATAAACCTTCCCCACCCCCAGGGGGAGAGCAGAGAGAAACCTAGCCACTTCCTTCTGCTGGAGGCGCTTTGTTCTTTTGCATTTTTTTTTCTTTTTTCTTTCACAGGGCTTATGGCTCTAACTGCCATTTTTTTGTGTCTTTTTTTTTCTTTTTTTCTGGTTTTGGGCTCTTTGTCAGTTTCAGGACCTCTGCCACACACGGGGCTGCATTTGCCGGCTGTGGGGTTGCAGCCAGGTGAGGCCTCTCTCTGCTGCCTCTGCGCAACCCCAAATACATAATTCCCGCAGGCAGGATTTGGAGCTCGAAGGCATCCGTCCAGTCTGACATTTAAACGCAACTACCACGGTGCTGATCGTCATAATTGCTCGATAAATATTGATTAAGTGAACGCATGCACCAAGAAGGCAAATGCCATCCGTTCACTCCCGGGGTATCTGAACACCTAGGTTGTGCCAGGCTGCGGGCTGCGTGGTGCAGAGATGGGGATGCATTCCCGCTTCTCTGCCCCCAGAGAGTTGGAGGCGATGGTGCAAAGACAGAACATCCTGGCACTCCGGGGAAGGAGACTTCGGCACTCCAGGTGGGGGGCGGGGGGCATGGGGCTGGAGGGATGGGGTGGAGTCCTGCCTCCAAGCTGGGGCAGCAGAAGGTTCCAGACACAGAGGATAGCATATTCACTGGCCGGTCATAGGCTACTGGTCGTAAGTCAAGAGCTGGAAGCCAGCGAGGGTCAGGCAGGCAGAGATGAAGTGGGGGTTCAGGTAAGGACTAGCCCTGCGAGGGGTGAGGGTGGGGGTTGGCCCTGTTAGGGCCCAAGTCCTGAATTCTGCTAGAATTTGGACAAACACGCTTCAAAACAGAATTTGGAGCAGTTTTGGAAGCCTGCCTAGGGGTGGCAAGGAGATCTAGTCACACCTTGATTCTTCCCAGCCCCCCTATTCTGCAGCACCTCCATTCTCTCAGGTTGGCCCATGAACCACACGGGGCCTAGGTATGTACCTAGAGGGGGGCCCTGGAGGGAGGCAGCTGCTTCCAAGGAGCGAGTCACCAGGCACCCCAGTTGCCAGGACAGGTAGGCACACGGGGTTCTGAGCACAGCCCCAGTCAGACCTGTTCCCAGGGGTGCTGTGTGATGAAGGACCCCTGCTGTTCCCAGTTTGGATCAGGGTCTTTTATCTGGGGTCCGAACACCCCCATTTAAATTCCTAGCACATCCCCAAGCAGACGAATGGATCACAATTTTGTGGTCTAGCTACACAATGGAATATGATCCATCAATCCAAAAAGACAAATTTGAGGCATGCGTGGTCACATGGATGAACCTAGAAGGAATCATATGAGCGGAAGTAAGCCAGAAAGATAAAGAGAAATAGTGGATGATCTCGCCTGTATACGGGATAGAGGGGAAACAAGCAAAACAAACGGATAAGGGAAATTTAAAACTGTTAGCTTAAGGAAAGTATAGAGCAAGAGAGGGGGAGGGGCTAGCATAAGGGGAGGGGGAGGGGCACAAGAGATGAGGATGGTTCACCTGCCATAAGGTGGTGGGAGAACCTCAGGGTAGACAACAGTGTAAATGATATATATGTGCAATCAATGAAAATATAAAATAAAGAGAAACAATGAACAGCTGGCATGAAAAACAAAAAAAATTAAAAAAAAGAAAATTAATAAAAATAAATTCCTAGTATAGACCCCAGTGTGATTTAGTTTCTTTAGAATGTGGCCAAAAGCTATCAGTGATCCTGCTTTACCTAGAGACTCGAGCCCTAATGGTGGCCTTCACAGCTGTCCCAAACCCCCACCAGGTGGGACCCCAGCAATGGGCTCCCCTCAAGTTCCTCCCTCTCTGCCTCTTATCCCTCAGCCCTCACCGGAAGTGAGGAATCAAGGTGTGACTACATCTCCTTACCACCCCCAGTGACAATGACCTTCACTCTGTGACTCGTTGCCCCATCTCATCTGTGAACCCCCGAGGAAAGGAACCCTTCTTTGGGGCCTGGGGGCCTAGCACGGTGTCCTGTGCATGGAGAACACTGTCACCAGGAGCTCCAGGGTGGGGGTGGGAACTTCCTGCGTCAAGTCTGTGGAAGGATGACCCTTGTCACCAGTGTGCTGGGCCCCAAAATTCTTTGTCCCCTGGCGAGTGTGACCTGGGCCAGCCACTCTGCAGGAGTAAGAAGAGAAAGCATTTCCCCCACATTTCAGTTTGTTACAGGCGTTCCTTGGGGATTTCAAGTTCATCCAGGAATGAGCTCTCTTGCGAGTCAGAAGAGGCATCTGTGCGGGCACCAGGAGGGGCACTCGCTTGGCTGCACGTCAAGGGGGAAGAGACTGAACGCTGGGCCCCAAGCAGAAACGGGGGAGCACGCGAGGCTGACCTCCCTGTAGGCTCCAGGGTTCGGGTTTTATTGCGCGTGTCCTGGGGAGCCACACATGGGAGTTTCCAGGAAAGAGGAACTGGCCAGAAAGCAGTGAGGAAAATCACCCTTTCCTTCCTGACCCAAGGGCATTTGAGGAAGCGGGGCTTTGCCAATTGGGCACGGCAGAGGCTATGTAACTGGGCAGACGAAGCCACCAGCTAAGCTAGCAGCTGGGATTTTTTTGAGACTAGGTCTCGCTATTTTTGCCCATGGAACTGCAGGCTCACGTTGCCCAGGGTACCACAGACTCAAGTCATCCCCAGCCTCAGCTTCCCAAGTAGCTGGGATGACAGGCGCACACCACCACACCCAGCTATTTTTTTGGAACGAGGTCTCCCTATGTTGCCCCTAGTGGAACTCGAACAGCGATCCCTGGTCCCAGCCGCGCTCCATAGGCTGACGCTTACAGGCACGCGCCACCGTACCTGGCTGGCAGCTGGGATTTTCCCAGAAGTCGAGCGTCAGGAAGAAGAATAGCTTTTCAACTTAGCTCCACTTCCACAAAATGAATCTGTTCATGAAAAACTGTTTCGAGATCAGATTTTTTTCTCTGCCCCCACTTGCAGAAGATATGATGGTTTCTTTCCCTTTCTACAGGGAAATGAATTATTCCATAGGTCCTGGAGGCAGACATGGTTGGAGGTGCTGGGGGAAGAGCAGAGGTGGGAACAAGAGTGGAGTCCCCGGCCTCATAGAGCTGATCTCTACCAGGAAAGACAGGTAATAAACAACAGTAAGCAGCAACGCACCCTATCAGGCATTGATAAGTGAAATCAAGCTCATTTTTACTGTGCTTGGGAAACAATTTCTGGAAAATGAAAAATGAAGACTCCTACATGAATGTTTTCTGGACTCAAATACTGAGGGGTATTTTTATTGTTTATTTATTTATTTATTTTTGAGACTAGGTCTCGCTATGTTGCCCAGGGAACTGCAGACTCACGTTGCCTGGGGTACCATGGAACTCAAGTGATCCCCAGCCTCAACCTCCCAGGTAGCTGGGATTACAGGCGTGCACCAACATGCCCAGGTATTTTTTGAGACTAGGTCTCACTATGTTGCCTCAGGCAGGTCTTGAACCCATGGACTCAAGCAATTCCTAGTCTTTGCCACCCATCCTTGGTTGGGATTAAAGGCACACACCACAGCACCCAACCTGAGGGGTATTTTTAAAAGGACGGCTGGTCATACCTTCCTCTTGGCACGTGATGTTGGCATTGGCTACTGGCTTTCAGTAGGACACAGCTCTTTGTCCTGTATTTCTAGGGAGAGGGTTGGTGCCCACTTGCACTCGCCTACTAAGGCTTCGTCTGGAGCCACGGCACCAGCTGTGGACCATGCTAGAAATCCAGAATTGCTTCTGGACTTGCCTTCTCTCCCCAATCCTGGGCCCATCCATCTCAGCCCAGGGCTTTAAATCCTGGCATTTAAATAGACCTTAAATGAACTCCCCTCTTTCCTTTACCTTCTCTTGAGGGCAGACTTGGTCATCTCTTTCCATACCCTCAAAGCCCATTTCTCTCCAGCTCCAGGCTCTGAGGCTTCCATTCCCTTCCTATCATGATATCCAGGGTCATTTATTCAGTTTTTGAGTTTGTTTGTTTCTTTTGAGACTAGGTCTTGCTATTTTTGCCTGTGGAGCTGCAGGTTCACGTTACCTGGGGTACCACAGACTCACGCAATCCCCAGCCTCAGCTTCCCAGGTAGCTGGGATTACAGGCACATGCTACCATGCTCAGCTATTTTTTTGGGACTAGGTCTGCTACATGTCCCCAGTGGGACTCGAACCACAATCCCTGGCCCCAGCTGCAGCTTCCTAAGCTGCCACTTACAGGCCTGTTCCACCATGCCTGGCCCTGTTTTGTTTTTTCTTGAGACTAGGTCTCGCTATGTTGCCCAGGGTAGTACCAATCCCGTGAACTCAAGCGGTCCCCAGCCACAACCTCCCAGATAGCTGGGATTACAGGCGCATACCACCTTACTCAGCTTTTTTTTTGAAACTAGGTCTTAATATGTCCCGGGTACTCTCGAACCTGCAGACTGAAACGATTCCTAGCCTCAGCCTCCTGAGACTGGGATTAAAGACGCACACCACTGCACCCAGCCCTTGTTCATTTTTTATTGTAGATGTCCTTGCTGAAGGCCAGTGGCCAATGCCAACTTCATGTGCCAAGAGGAAGGTTTGTGTTCCTGATCAGTTCTTCTTTCAAAAATATATTCAAAATACAAACTCCTGTACTTGGATGTTTTTCATAGCACTATTAGAATAGCCAGGATATGAAAAAACCCAAATGCCCCAAACTGATGAATTGCTAAAAACGATGTGGTATATTTACCCAATGGAATATTATCCTGCAATCAAAAACAGCAAGTATGATGCATTTGTGATAACATGGATGGACCCAGAGGGGATCACATAGTCAGAAAGAAAAAGACAGAAACCAGATGGTCTCACCTATAGATGGGATACAGAAATAAGAAACAAAAGGTGCTGGGCATGGTGGTGCATGCCTATAGGTGGCAGCCTAGGAAGCCACTGTCGGGGCCAGGGATCACAGTTTGAGTCCCACCGGGGGCTAGTGAGACCTAGTCCCAAAAAAATAGCTGGGCATGATGGCGCGTGCCTGTAATCCCAGCTACCTGGGAAGTCGAGGCTGGAGAATGCTTGAATTTGTGATACCCCAGGCAACGTGAGCCTGCGGTTCCATGGGCAAAAATAGTGAGACCTAGTCTCAAAAACAAACAAAAAAACAAAAAAAACCAAAGAAGCAAAAGGCCAGGAAAAAAATCAAAATAAGCTAGCAACAGAGCTGAGGCAAGCAGCTAGTGACGGGGTGGTGGGAGGGAGAAATCAGGGAAAGGAGGAGCACAAGAAGATGAAGATGAAGGTTCATAGGTAATAGGATAGAGGGAGAACCCTGGGGAATGCAATGATATATATATATATATGTATACTATCTATATATGTATAAATCTATATGCATATGCATATATGCACATTTGTAAACAACAGAATGATTAATAAAAAAAAAACCCAATATATGAGTCCAGATAATATTCATGTAGGAATTTTCATTTTTAGTTTTACAGAAATTATTCTCCAAACACAGGAAGAGTGAGCTTGATTTCAGTTATTGATGTCTGATATGGTGTGTTGCTACATGCCATGGCTTATTTTGTGTCTTTGCTCATGAAAATCAGCTCCATGAGGCTAGGGACACCATCTCTTGTTCCCACCTGCTCCCCCAGCACCTACCGCCATGTCTATATTGTCCATGTACCTCACAGTTATAGATGAAAGTCAAACTTCGTGACTGCTCACCCAATCTGACCCTGGTGAGCTGGGCATTTTCCCAGGTCCTGTGCCCAGGAGGTCAGCACCAGGGAGGCATCCCTGGAGTCATTCAGGCACTGCTCCCTCTGCAGTGTTCTTCCTTCCGCAAGTCATCTCCTCTATGTTTCCCTCCACCCATATTATCTACTATGATGGCTCAAAAATCATCTTCTCTGTGCCGCTAACTGGGCTACACTGACTAGAGTTGAATTCTGTCCTCTTCTCCTCCAAGGGCAACCTGGCACCTTCTGACTTCAAGACAGTATCTAGTGGAAGATGTTTGCAATGGCTTATTTGTGTCTGTTTCCCTTTTGAGCTATGTGCCTCCTAAGGGGAGTGTCTTATTGGCCCAGTACCATGCATAGTAGGCCCTCAATACCTATTTGATGAATGACTGACTGTGGTCTCTTGGGACTTAGCTTGTGTTGAACTGTGCACTGGAGAAGTAGGTGACCATGACTATATAACAGAGTACCAACAACTGACCAGTATGGCACAAGACTTGATTTTGCTCTCATGACCAATGGCCTTTACACACTTGAGTTAATGGACTGAGATCATCCTACCTGCAAAACTAAATTTTTCTAGGGGAAATTTCTGTGTGCATTGAATCTGGAGGTGGTTGAAAAGTTCACATAAATGATTAAAGCCCATAAATCAAGTGATCTGCATCACTTTGCTGCAAAGAGAATCTCAAAGAGCCTTAATCAATATTTCTAATGAATGGTAAGATTGGACTCCTAGGATGGCTGAACATTCTTCTGCAGTTAAATGAAGAAAAAAATGTGATGAAAGTGCTACGAAGATGAAAGTCAAAAACAAAAAAGATTTCAGTGGTTCCCTCCTGGGGTATGTGAACCCATTTCAAGTTTCCATTACAAGTAATTCAGCTGTCTGAGAGCTCACTCCGAACCAAGCATTGTTCTCAGTGCTTTCCCATGTATTATTTCAGGACATTTCACAACCAACTCATGTGGATCTGATTCAGTTATATTCGTCCTATTTTACAGATCAGAAAGTGCGATTACAGAGGGGTTAAGTGACTTGCTCTGGTCACACAGCTGGGAAACAGCAGGCCCGAAGCTCTAGCTTGTGCTGTCTGGCTCCTGAGGTCTTGCCGGACTAGGTAGCTGATCTCCCCCCGAGGATGGAGGCCTACAGTTAAGCTCATGAAAGCCGAAAAAGTTCATGAAAGCCGAAAAACTAGGAGACTAGTTTATATTTAAGCAAGAAAATCCTTGACTGCCCCCATTGTCCCGCTTTGCAGGACCACTAACTGTCCTGTCGGCTGTGCACAGCGGTGTGGGAGTGTGTGCACACATGTGTGCCAGCGCGTCTATGCATGCACACACATGCATACATGTGTGTATGTTGCACACATGTCAAGGAGTGACAGCTCCTTATCTTCATTTCTTCCTTCTGTGATTTGTCCTTCCAGCTGCAGCCTGGATTTTTGGCTGTGAGCCTGGGTGGTGCAAGCATGCACGCACATGTGTGCGAGTATTTATAAGACCTGACAGAAATCTAGTCATGTTTAGATCTGATGATTGTCCCTCCAAAGTGAGGGAATTTACTCCTGGGGCTGAAAAGCCAGCCTCTTCTTCCCTGTTATTTTTGCCAAAGTGACCTTGTTTCGCCTGCCTTGGGGACATAGCTGCCAGGGTCACTGGCAGTGCAGAACAGGGCAGCTCACAGAGTGGCTCAGAAGCCTGTACCAACGACAGCCGCTCGCTGCCACTCGCGGAGGAGGGGGGGGGCGAATGGAAGAGTGTGATCAGGGCCGCACTGGCTCCCGCAGGAGGGAGGCTGGTTCGGAAGAACCAGGGTGCCGAAGCAGAGGGTGTGAATGAGTCACTGGACCTTTCAGGCTGCCTGACATGACTTCTGTTGATTTCCTTCGACTTGAGATGTGTTATCGGCGTTCACACATTGGGTGTAACGGGAAGATGGGTGCACATTTTCTTGATAGTGCTGGGTAGTGAGAAGATGGTGGGAAGATGTGACTCTGCAGAAATGCGCTGGTCAGCCAGTAGCTCGTGTGTGGGAGGGGCCTCCAAGGGCTCGTCTTGGGGTTCAGAGGTGACAGGAACTACCTCGGGACAGGTGCTGGCGTTCTGACACTATGCACAAGGGCACCTCTGATCGTACTGTTTCAGGGCATCAGGAGGCACAGCGAACGATGCTGACTTGTCCCACTGAGTTCACAGTATGGGAAAAGCCTTGCAAATCATGTTCCTTCTCCATGTGCCCCCCCCACCCCAAAAAGCAGTCAAGTAATTAACTTATTGGTGTATGGGTTGTAGAGGTTTTAGAAACTCCCTTAACAGCTCTAGTCTCAGTTTCCTCATCTTTAAAATGTACGTAACAATGAGCCCTGAGCCACCTCCCCAGATGTACTGCAGCATCTATGGTAGATCTACACCCTCCCCACCCACCCCCCACCCTTTCCCGGGGCTGTAATGTGCAGGCCTCCGGTGGGGTGGAGGTCATGGCTGCATGCTCCCCAGCGCTACACAATGCTGGGAAGGCCCCGTGGGAGGGGTCCACGCCCAGGTAAGCGCTACTTTTAGGAGGGGGGGTACAGGGAGAGGGTATGGGCCCTTGTGCGCCCCCCCCCCAAGATCCCAAGCCTTACAGAGGCACAGGCATGTGGTAAAGGGTGGGGCGGGTGGGTGGTCCCACTCCCCCTCTGGTCTTACACTCTAGCCATTCCTCACCCAGAATATGAAAAACACTAATGAACATAGAGGAGAATGCGCGACAACAACAAATTAAAAAATAATACTAATAAAAACCCTGACACAATCATCTCCTGGGAGGACCCTTGAAGAGCACGGAGGAAAACAACAGATAAAGGACTGAATAACCAGCCATACCAAGGACTTCGCAAAGAGCTACACGGATATGGTCACCGGTGCCTGGTAGCCAAAATCAGGGAACAGAGAAACCTGCAGCGAGAACGTTACCCTCCCTTACCACGGTGGGAGGAAGGCCACAGAATCGTGGCAGAGCCCAAAGCAACACCACTACTGGGCCACAGGAATCCAGATCCTTACCTGGACAAAGGAAGAGACCTACGGGCTAAAACATGATCGAAGAAACAGCAGCGAGAGAGGAGTTGGAGTGACCAGGTGGGACACACCCAAGGGGATCAACAATTATGTAAAAAATTAAATAAACAGACCGGGCATGGTGGCGCATGCCTGTAAGCGGCAGCTTAAGAAGCTGCGGCCAGGGCCAGGGATGGCAGTTTGAGTCCCACCAGAGGCACGTAGCGAGACCTAGTTCCAAAAAAATATAGCTGGGTGTGGTGGTGCGAGCCTGTAATCCCAGCTACCTGGGAAGCTGAGGCTGGGGATTGCTTGAGTCTGTGATACCCCAGGCAACATGAGCCTGCGGTTCCACGGACAAAAATATCCAGACCTAGTCTCTAAACAAATCAATCAATCAATCAATAAATAAGAAAAAAACAATAGGCCCTAAGGATGAATGCTTGTAGGTGTTTATAGCAGTGGGGAGGATACAGGCAGCTCAATATTATATTTCTACAAATTTACATAAAAATGTACATTTTGTTTAAACAAAAATGTACGCATTTTTTGTTCGGGAGAGACCTGGTAACTATCTGTGAGATGTTGAAGGAGCTGCAACAATGGATCTAACAATCCACTCAACTGCGTGGCAATCTGTTCTATGTGCCCGGGAACCTGTAATGCATGACTCCATGTTGATTTAATCGCCTCTAGAGAAACATTTCAGAAAGGGCGGAGGACTCTGCAATCAAACACCTCCGCAGAAAAGCAGGGGATGGAGATGATGATTTTGCAGGAAGATCACAAAGGCAGCGGGCATGAAGACCTGGCCTGGGGGGCAGTGGCATCTGTGACTCGAAATCAAATAAGATGTCCAAGATCATCAGAAGCTTTAAAGCTACAAAATACAAGTTATTTTTGAGTTTACTCAAATCAAGAAATAAAAACAACAGGAGTCATATCTCTGACCCGAATTCACCTTCCATTGACTTTCTAATCCGGACAACTTCAGTTTGAAGTGAATCAGTTAATTTAAAAAATAGAAAGAAGTCAGGTGTGGTGGCTTGCGCCTGTAATCCCAACTACCTGGGAGGCTGAGACTAGACTATCACTTGAGTCTGTGGGTTCAGGACTACCCCGGGCAACATAGCGAACCTAGTCTCAAAATAAAATAAAATTAAATAAAATTAAAAATAGAAAGAAAATGAACTGGGTCACGTACAACCAGCTGGTGTTGGAGCTTATGAAATTGCCAGTTTTTTTAGTTAAAAAAAAAAACAACAAAAAAAAAAACTGTCAGACCCGGTCCATTTCATATGGTTCAATCTAATCTATTTAAGGTAATTGACACTAAATGAAAACACTTATCCTATCTTGACCTCGATTGCTTTTGAACTGGACCACAAAACTAAATTGGTCAATTTCGGCTGAGTTTTTTTCTGCTTCCCAGAATTCATGCACAGTGGGTACTAAACAAATATCTGATTACCGGAGTCGTGTTTTCTCTGATCTTTTGTCAGAAATTAGATCTAAATTTGTGCTGCACAACCGAACGCTGAAACTGCCCTTAAAACATAATTAACAGATCGTTACCTTCATTTCACGTTTCATGATTTAGAGAAATCCTTTCTGTTTCTTGTTTGGGCCACCCTGGGAAGCTAATTAATACATTATTAATCTATCGGAGCGGCAGGCAAGACTCTGCTTGTTCACACAGCCATGACAAGAATAAACGCAGGTCAGAAATATTTCCGCAATTAAGGAAAAATGTTATTCTAATAATGAGAAATTATCATCTGGATGACCCAGCTCTGCGCATTACAACGCATTCTAGGTTTCTAACGGTGGTGAGTGGCAGAATCAGGCAGGCCTTTTTCCAGAAGGTTCTGATGGTGTAGAGCCCAACGGGGGCATTCAAGGCGCCCTGCCATAGCTGGCAACGGTGACCTTTGGGATCACAGCAACGAAGAGCCTTATTATTATTCCTATAAGCTTTCATAACCGTTGAGATTGGCCCAAACTTAGGTGCACAGACTGAAATAACCAAGCAGGCAGCACGAGATGATTTGCAATTCAGAGAAGAGCTGCTTCTATGGTAGCAGAGATGCGGAATGTTCCAGAAGCGTGAATAACGCATAAGTTATTGCACCCTCCTCGGGCCTCAGTTTCCCCATTTGTTAACTACCCCCGCCCCCGGACCATATTCGTTTTCTGTAACAGCTGCTGTTGCTGGGACGGATAGAATGGCGCCCCCAAAAGCTGGTGCATTCTGGGGGAGACGCTCATGCCTGTCGATGCTTTACTTTGGCTTTGACTGACCCAGCCATGTTGCATAAGCCAAGTTCTGAGAAAAGAGTTGCTTTCGTTTTGCAGAGCGAAGAACCACAGTCTGCATGTGCGGTTCCTTAAACGAATCAAACACAGGGCGCAGGAAATGGCCCGTTTTAAGGTTTCCTCCAACGCCCTGGATTCTCCTGGGCGATTTCACAGGGATGTTGGATTTGTGCTGTCTAATGAGATCCCCGCCCTGGGTGAAGGACTCTGACAATAATGTCCTGATGCTAATTACATTTCAGAAGGAGAACTTCAAACATACTTGAGGTAATAACTCGTCCTTTAGCCAAGAGGTCAACAGTTCAGTCAAAGAGAGAAAAAATTAGCATATCTTAAGAGTTCAGTGGATTTGTACCAGCGCTCCTGTTTAAGTCTATGAGAACACTTAAGACACGGAGCCAGCCAGTTAATTCTAGATTTCCCTTTTTAACTCTCTGAAAGGCCCGGATGTCAGGGAGCTGTGTCGGGGAACAAGGAGCGTGTGGCAGGTGAGGAGGAGGAGAGCTGGGAGGGAAATTGGCTGGAGGTCTAGCTTTGGGGTGGATGCCAGGCGCTGGGGCACCAAGCTGGGGGGGGGGCTGGGCTGCCAGCGAGTGTGCCAAGGGAGACTCCAGGCCAACCTTCTATTATAGCAACAACACAGCTTTCATCGCTGATAACAGTAAGTCCCTCAAATCACCATGTGTCAAATCACTCTAAACAAAATGATAGTCGGCCGCCATCAGCACAGTTTCCATACAGTCTAGGACCCTTTCCCCAACTTTCCCATGATTCCCTGGATTTCTAGTGCACATGAAAGAGCCGTGGGAAACCAGACCCACGGCGGCATCTATTTATTTATTTGTTTGTTTATTTATTTATTTATTGTTTTATTTATTTATTGTTTTATTTATCTATTTATTTATGTATTGAGATTAGGTCTCGCTATGCTGAGTCCACAGGACTCAAGTGATCCTGTGGACTCAAGCAATCCCCAGCCTTAGCCTCCCAGGTAGCTGGGATTACAGGCGCACGCCACCAACCCCAGCTGCTTTTTCGAGACCAGGTCTCCTTATGTTGCCCGGAGTAGTCTCAAACCTACGAACTCAAACAATCCCAGTCCTCAGCCTCCCAGGTAGTGGGGATTACAGACGCCTACCACCACGCCTGGCTATTTTTTTGAGATTAGGTCTGGCTATGTTGCCCAGGGTCATCTTGAACCTGCAGACTCAAGCCATCCCAGGCTTCTTGCCTCCCAGTGCTAGGACAACAGGTGCGCGCCACCACGCCCGGCCCACGGTGACTTTTTGTTTGTTTGTTTGTTTGGTTTTTGCTTTTTGGTTTTTTTTTGAGACCAGGTCTCGCTATTTTTGCCCATGGAACCGCTGGCTCTCGTTGCCTGGGGTACCACAGACTCAAGCAATCCCCAGCCTCAGCTTCCCAGGTAGCTGGGATTACAGGCGTGTGCCACCACGCCCAGCTATTTTTTTGGAACTAGGTCTCGCTACAGGCCCCAGGTGGGACTCGAACTGCGATCCCTAGCCCCGGCCGCTTCACAGGCTGAAGCTTATAGGCACGAGCCACCACGCCCGGCCCACGGTGACTTTTAATGACTGAAGTTTCCTTTTCTTTTCGGGGTGTACCGTGTTTGGAGAATCATTGAGGCTCTCGTATGCACCTGGCAGTGGTGACAGGGCTAATGGTTTTAAGGCTGATTCCTAAAGAATGGGGTTTCTTGCTCTGCCAGGAGTAGAAGAATAAAACAGCTCAAAGGATTTTTGTGCTAAAAAGTGGTACTTGGCTTTCTCCAAGGACTCACACTCTGCACAAGGCATTTCTCTCAACAAGGGTACAGCACAGCTTGGTCGGGTCTGCCAGGTCTGACGGGGGTGAGGGGGTGAAGGGTGGTGGTGGTGGGTTTCCAGAAACACTGCGTTCAGTCGCTAAGACACAGCCAAGAATGGCTCTTCCCATTTAAAATACAGGAAAACCAGGCTGAAAATCAAATTACAATGCAAGTGACTCAACTCACGAGCTTTCAGAGAGGATGAGGTCTTCTCTGTTCATTTCAAAATACAGAACATTGCCAATGTCTCGGGGGGTGCAGGGGAGGATGATAGGAGCCACCACTGGTGGGAGTTTCTGAGTCTGTTTAATAGTCCTGTTTCTGGTTTGGGAGAGGGGGAGGCCTCGAGTCTGCTCCTGATGGGCATTCAGCACCAGACCAGCCTTTTTGGAAGACTGGTTTTATTGGCCCGTGAGATTCCCCCTCTATCTCTGGTCAGGCTGCTTTGAACTACTGCTGCCATTGTGGGGGGCCCTTCAGATGCCCCCCCCAGCCCTGTCATTGTGCAACAGCCCCCAGAGTGTTCACGGAGGGGGAGACCCACCTTAGTAACTCTAAAGACAGGCTGACATAAGCGAGGGGGAGAGATTAATTCCATCTGGGAAAGCTGGGGAAGTGGGTGGGGGTGGGGCCAGCCGGGCAAACTTGGCCAGAATTTTGGAAGGTGGAAGGTGATATGAGGAGGTGGGGGTGGGGGATATGTGTGTGGAGGAGCTGGGGGGCGGTTGGAGCTGGGGTGCAGGAGCTGAGGAAAAGCAAAAGCCTGGTTCCAGAAAGGGGAGTAGACCCAGTCCTTGGAAACAGCACAGCTCCCACCTAGCCGAGCCCCCTACAGTGGGGAAGGCCCCTAGATGACTGGTGGGGGAGGGCCGGGCCCACGTTCTCGATTTTTCTTTTCCACCGGTGCTATCCAGTCTTGCGCCGGCTTTAGATCCCACTGCGCGGCTTTTTCAACCCTGAGATCCTATAACGCAGCGGGCATTAGCTTGGGGAGCGTGTGCTGCCCCTCACAACTGGCTTTGTTCTGCCCAGGAGTAAGTCTGATCCGAGTCCCAGCCCCGCGGCACCGCAGGCTCATCTCCGCCAGCTCCTGCCTTTGAAAGTCACTCCCGGTCGGAGAAACGACCAGCTATAGAATTTGCAGCAGCCTCATTGTCCTAGCAGACCCGCCAGGACAAAGCAAGCCCGGGGAGAAAAGAAAGGAAGGGCCCAAGACAGACAGGGGTGGAGCTGAGAGTCCGGGAAGACGCTGAGCTGATGGCTTCGAGAATGGAGAGGGCGGGTCCAGAGCCAGGTGGGCGGGTAGCTGAGGAAGGAGATGGAGGGTGTGGCCCAGGGCTTGGATGGGCAGGAGCTGAGATGAGGCACCGCACACTACAAGTGGCAGTTGGATCTTCCTGGGAGGGGGGGAGGGG
>PVHY01023098.1:0-21470 GCA_004024945.1 Uropsilus gracilis | reverse complement strand
TTTTTTTTTTATTATTATTATTAAAGGAAAATCCTGTTATTTAGACCTTGACAAAAGAGAATGAAACAAGTGAATAACCCCTAAATGAAACTAGTATTCATGGCATTTACAAACTCTTGTAAAAGGCAAACATCCACTGCCTTCTCTTCCTCTTGAGCTGTTCTGTACTTTAATAGCATTTATCACCTGTATTGTTTATTTGTGATATTAATATCCCTGTGTAGTCATCATTTTTATTAGGACACGTTGTCTTTTCAAAGATTCAGAATATTACAGGGTGGAGCATTTTCTCAGGGGTTCTCTCAGGAACTGCTCACCAACGCTCCTGAGAAGCAGCATGGAAACGGCTGAGTGGGGGAGAGTGGGCACCCGGCAGCTCAGGGCTTGGATCCATACATGCACATCAGATGTGTAAGGTGGCCCCGTAGGCCAGGCACTCAATACATGTGACCTAATTCTTCCACTTGCCTGGGTTTTGTTAGCTTTCATGGTGGAACTTAAGATTTTAAGACATACCCAAACACATAAGCGTGACATGAAAACACAAAGAAAATGCTCGTGTGCAAATGATGCTTTCTCAGTCACGGCACTATTTTTTTTTTAAGGCGATCTTCCACCACCTTGGAGAACCTCAGGCCCAGCCACAGCTGCTGTGCTCTTGGGTACACAACAGCTAACCCAAGTCCCTCTTAGTGCTGATTCCAAGAGAAGAGGCTGCAGAGCAAAGGCCCTGTGCAGCTTCCCAGAAAACACTCTTCCCTGAGTTTTCCAGGAAAGCCTATTAACTGTAAACTAAGATCCAAGTTCCATCAGAGGCTCCCCTTCCACCTACAGGTTTCTCATCTCTTTTTTTTTTCGTAGCCTCAGAGCCCACCTCCTCCCCTGCACCAGAGCTAACCTCTCTTCTGTTTTCTTGCCTCCCTTGCTGGCCCCAGTGTTCTCATTCCAGCCTGTTCACTTTGACCAGTGTAGAGGGGAGTGTGGTTTCTTAGCTCCTGCTCCCAAATGAAGCCCACCCTTCCCTTCAGTTTCTAATTCAAGTTCTATCTTCTCCTCTCAGGATTTTTTTCAGTCACTCCATCCTGAGTTGATTTCCGGAACCTCAAGGGTTTTGAAATGAGGTATCATTCGTCCTGTATATCACCTGCTCCCGTGCCCCCTCCACCCTGACTTCTGTCCTCTGCATTTGGAAGGATGTAGACAAATTTATGTGACCAGTTATTAAATGCCTGCGTGATGCTGCTAATTTGTACCAGATAAGCTACACATACCAAAAGAACATTTGGTCCTGCATGTTGAAGTTCCAGCCAAGATGGAAAATAATACTTCTGGAAGCTATTTGTGTCAAACCACATGAAACTACTGGTATCCAATCCTATGAAATAACCATTTATTGATCTATATTACAAAGGTGACTTCATCAGGCTAATTTGTACCAGATAAGCTATGCAACCAAGATCAACCAAGAGATTCATGAAATTCAAACTACCATCTTTCAATGTTGCCAATAAGCACATCCTAACTCTTAGACAACACAGAAAGCAGATTCTAACAAGACAAGATTTTGGATTACATTTCACAGCATTGCTCACAGAACTAACAGCTATTGCCCCAGGCTGCTAATGACACCATGGGAGGTTTTCTGCCAGCTCACTGGACACAAAGTGAGGATCCCAGGAGAGGCAAACAGTCCTATCCAAGGTCCAATCTGCTTATGCACAGTGCTGCTTGAACTGCACCAAAAAAAGGTATATTTAATCTCCACAACATTTTTCATATCAATTCACAGGTACCAAAGTATATAACCCAAAGATTAAGGAGACTTTAAGAAAAAGAATAGGGAATTTGCTATGAAAGTATGCATTTATCATATATATCCCTTGATTACATTATTTAATGAGTTTGTATTATATTATAAGCTTTACATTATCTTCATCAATGTCAGCACTTTGTTCCAACTTGCCAAAAATTAAAAAATTTCCCAGTGTGTTCATATGATTCACTCATCTTCATTAACTAGATTACCAAACAACTCAAGAGTGTATCCAATACTTCTATTCAAAATTTCTCTTTTCCTTTTAATGAAGCACAGTTTTGTTATGGTTTGAGAAAATACAATTCTGTGAGTTACTTCTCAATGATAGATTGATTTCTATTTATGTTAGTACTAATCTTCACCTTTTCTGTTTTATATTCTACTATTATCTGAGTTTTCTCTTTGTTCTTTAACAAATAAATGCAAGTTACAGAACAAGTTACAGAACTTGAAAAATATGTCCCAAACAGCAGTCTGTAATTCCTTTTTAAATTAAAACTGCCTTTCCAAATCACAAATAAAGTGGTACACCCAAATTTGATTAACTCTTTGAATCAACTTCTTTTTACATGTCTATGTTTGGCTTTCTCTTCCCACATTATGAAAAGTTTAATAATGTTGATGTGTTTGTGTTACAAAATTTAAAAAACTTTCTTTTCTTTTTTTTCTTATTCTTTTTTTTTTTTTTTTGAGACTAGGTCTAGCTATGTTGCCCAGGGTACCACAGACTCAAGTTGCCCAGGGTACCCCAAACTCAAGCGATCCCCAGCCTCACCCTCCCAGGTAGCTGGGATTACAGTCTCCCACCATGGTGCCCAGCTGCTTTTTCGAGACCAGGTCTCTCTTGTTGCCCAGAGTAGTCTAGAACCTACGAACTCAAGCAATCCCAAGCCTCTTGCCACCCAGGGTTTCGACAACAGGTACACGCCACCATGCCCAGCTTCTTAAGAAACTTTCTAATGGGAAAAACTACACCTTGAATTGTGGGGACTCAGAGCAGTTCCCTCCAAAATGTGCACAGGTGACACAATGATAAATAAGAATTCCTTGAGAAACACCTGCAGCAGAAATTTCTTTGACCCCTGCTCCTTTCTCCCAAAAGTAGGCAACAGACCTCCAGTGTCTGTTGCTATAAAGTTTCCTGGGCTCCTAGTCCAGTATAAATAAGCATGGTTTGGCACACTAAATTAACATTCACACCCAAAATGTCAAGACTTTGTCTAGAAAGCTGCAAGCATGTTGCTCTGTTCCTATCACAGGTTTCCTATCCCTGTGCCCCCTCCCTGCACATGAAGTTAAAATGGTCTTTTTCTCTTGTTAATCTGTCTTGTATCCAGTTAATTATTTTCCAGTCATAAGAACCTAGAAGAGCAGAGGAAGATTTTCCTCCTTAACAGTCCTTTAAAGAAAATTGAACTCACTTCACACCAATTAGAATGGCTATTATCAAAAAGTTAAGAAACAAGAAGTACTGGCCGAAGACATGGAGACAAAGGAACCTTCTTACACTATTGGCAAGGATGTGAATTAGCACAGACATTATGGGAAACAGTGTGGACTGAAAATAAAACTATCACACAACTGTGGGTATTTACTCAAAGAATAAGAAAACACCAATTTGAAAATATATATACAACCCTCTGTTCATTGCAGCAGAATTCATAATAGCCAAAAGATGAAGCAATCCAAGTTCCTGATAATGGATGATTAGATAAAGATGTGGATAGAGAGATGCTAGAATACTACTCAGTCATAAGAAAGATGAAATCTTGTTATTTGCAACAACATGGATGAACCCTGAGATGATTCTACTAAGTGAAATAAATTAGAAGGAAAAATACAAAATTACATGATTTTAGTCTGTGGAATATATGGGGGAAAGCAAAAAAAGAAATTGGTAACAGTCTGGTAGTTACCAGAGGTGAAGAAGGTGGAGTGAATAGGTAGAGGGACAGATGGTTGGTGGTAGGTGGTGACTGAACATTTTGGTGGTGGGCTTGGGGTAATAGATATAGCTGCCGAGGTGACAAACTGTATCTGAAAACTATACAGTTTTGGGAACCAATATTATCTCAATAAAAAAATTACTAAAATCTTAAAGAAAATTCTACTGTCTCCTCACTTTATTGACAAGATAAACCCGAGGGGAAGAAAGGTATTACAAAATAACAAAAGATGTCCACAACTTCAGGTAAGGTGAGGTAGCTTTTTCTCTGACTAGAATAAGGAGTGGAACCAGAGAGCACAGGTTGTGTGATGCTTTTGTGTCACACTACTGGGTGAGAATGCACAAGGGGCAGGTGGAAGCTTTTCCTTCACTGGGATAGCTAGCAAAAACTCTGCAGGAAACCGATTACAAGCCACATAAATCCAATGAATTCCAAATAAATTATTCCCAACTCAACTTCCTCTTAGATTCCTCTGAAAAATACTCCCCCACCTCTCCAGTGACACCCAGTATGAGGGGAAATCAGACAGAGAAAGTTGGAGTGGAAAAAGGCAGGATTTTGAAAGATTGCAATTAAAATATGCTACTTTACAAATTTTACTAAAACATTTGGACACATTATTAGGCCTTTCCCCCAACCTTAGAAAGAGCCCAAGAGAGGGGCTGGGAATCTGAAGCCGTATTAGCTTCAAAGTCAGTTTGCTTTTGCTAGTGACCTAGTGTAAAACAGGCTTCCTAGCTTCTAAAGGAAACATTCCCATGTTTTTATCTTTGAAAAAATAATTCGTTAAAGGCTCAGTTGACAGCATGCATATTAATGCCTGCGGCTGAATCCCATCCATCTTCTTTTGCTTGCAATTCCTGGAGTGTACAGGAAACATGGACAGAGCATTCAATTTTAATAACTCTCACAAGCGTACTAAGATCCCGACTCTACCATCATTACTCTTTTAAAAGAAGCTCTATTTTGTTCTTATCATAATGATATTAATTATTCAGCTCGGGCAGTCTTTTTTCAAAGGGATAGTTAAACAACCTTCATCCCATTGCCTGAAGACCTGCCCGTCCTCCATCATTGAACAAGAGTCTCCATCATCCCACACTGTCAGGAGTCTGGTGTGGACACTGTAACAAGGCATTTGGAGGCAGCTGCCTTGAGCAGCCAGAGAAACTCTCCTTTAGCATTTCTTTACATGTGTCCTTTCCATATGTATGTCCTAGGGGCGGGGCCAGAAGAGGAAGAAGGGAGGAAAAAAATAAGACTGGAAAGAGAATGATTGAGACTAATGTTTGAGCTAGAAGATGGGGTGTGATCCTCAGTGGTCTCTGCAATAAAGGAAAGAATCTGCATGGAGTTATTCCTGGCATCACTCAGCTCCTGTAAGAACACAGCCTGAATGAAAAGAACCCCCAATTAAGCACAGTTAGAGCTGGCACTGCGTTATTAATTGTTTCTTTTCTCCTTCAACATAGTGAAGATATCACTGTTATCTGACCCAGCTGTTTTTTAGAAGTCCTATAGATGAAGATTTTCTCTGCATGAATATGACTTGTTTTGCTTTGCTTTGCTTTGCTTTTTCCTCATCTAAGTACTTAGGGTAAAGCTGTCTAGTCTTACCATTAAAATGTAAAGATGCATGCTCCTAGGATTTCAGTCTCAGATTTTTCAAACTCCCTGAGAAAGGCCCCTAATTTCTTTTACTATAGACAATCATGATGAGGGACCTCATGTCTATCTGCAAGTATTCTGAAACATCTTATTACCGGAAGCAGCAGTCAGATAATGTTGCAAACGACAAAGTAGAATGGAGATGAATTCTCTCTCTCTCTCTCTCTCTCTCTCTCTCTCTCTCTCTCTCTCTCATTCACTCCTCACTTTGTGCCCATTTCTGGTGTGTTGTCAGGCTTTTCTTCCAGAGTCATAGATCCATTTCCTCCATATTCATTTTCCACTTGATTATCTGCCTCCTTCCAGGTGAGCTGAAACAGTCTTCTCATCCTTCCCCATGTAAATAACCTTTCTTTTCCATGCCTCCACAGAGTCCTTTCATCTCCCAGAACCATCTTGACTGACAGTGACTGCTGCCACATCTTCTGACCACTCTACTCCCATCATCCAGTCCCCTTCCCACTGAAAGGACAAAATGGAGGAGGGATCTCCAACCTGAGCTGAGTCATGGGGGAAAACAAGCCAGCAAGATGTCCTGGACAGGCAGAGAGAGAACAACCAGTCATGGGGGTGTAACAACCACTTATGGAAAGAGTTGTCCTTCAAAATAAATTTTGAACTGGAATTTTGAATTTCAAATAAATCTTGAAGTTGTGTGAACTAAACTGGAAACTTTTGTGAACTAACTTACTTAGTGCTCTGAGAGAATTCTGAAGCACTAGTCTGAGACTGGGGATGCTGTTTCCTCACATGTCCCAAGCCTACACAATTACCCTAAGATACTCTTAGGGCTTCCTAAGGTCAGAGCCTTATGTTCACTGTCACACTCTCAACATCCAGAGCAAAAATTTATTCTTTCATTTTTTAAAACCAGAATGTATATTCTCTCACATTTTACAAATACCCCTTCTCCTTCATTCATGTTTGCTAATTACTTCATAAACCCTTCAAATGTATATCCAAGTAAAGTTTTTATCCATTAGTCAACTGCTGTGAACACTGAAATATATATTATATAATTTATATATATAATTATATATATAATTTAGTGACACTTGGAGAAGAATTTTCCAGTCTCTGCTAGGAGGAACTTCTGAATCTCTTCTTTGAGCAAATAGCATTTCACAAAAAAATTTTTTTACAAAATGCTATAGCACACCTCTAAGTTAGTTAGTGAGTTTATTCCAAATTTAAAAATACAAATTCAAAAAACATTAACCTAACACTGACTATGTGTGAAGCAGAGTGCTAAGTATTGTTGGAAAAACCAAAACAAGTGAAATGCATCTCTGCCTTTCAGAAGTTGATACTCTAAAGAAAGGAAAACAATATATAAACAAATAAAGAAATAAATGCAGAACAACTTAATCCCTAAAACAGAGACAGAAGAAGCTAAAACACCCCCCCCCCCGCAAGACATGTCCATTTCAACTAGAGTGTGAAAGACTGCTTTCCAAACTCCAACTCATCTGTTCATACAACCACACCCTTTGTCATGTAACTCTGCAGTGCCCTCCACCATGGGAGGCACTTTCCAACACCTTGACTTTGGGATTGTCAGTGAGACTCGTTTAATCAGTAGAATCAGGCGGAATTAAGGGAGTGCCAGTTCCGCATGGAGGCCTCAAACTTGAGCTCTCAAACCTCTTCCATGACTGTGAGGAGAGAATGTGTAGGGTAACGTGCTTGTTCCAGGAAGAAAAAAGTCAAGCAAAGCAAAACTGAGGCTCTTAAGTAAATCAAATCTCTTTCAATGGTCAGCAAACCCATAATCAATGAGAATAAATACTTGGAGTCTTAAAGCAGTGCGTTTTGGAATAGTTTATTATGTAGACTGTTGTAGCAATAACTACCTGATACAAAGAGAGATAAAGGAAATCTTCCATCTCAGAGGATGTGGTACTAGTTCTAAAAGAGTAGATTTTTAATGGGAGGAGGAGGTAAATCATTATAAGCTAAAGAAAAAACTCTTGCACATTCAAGTAAGTGCAAGAGGAGGGTCTGCAGAGCACAAGGAGGAATGTAGTAGAAATACTTAGTCAGGTTTTGAAGGATACTGCAATCCATACTAAGGAATCTGCGTTTTATTTTACATTCTGTGGTTCTGGAGGAGAAGAGGAATTTGATCAGGCCTTGGCTTTTGGAAAGTAATGCTGGCAACAATTTGGGCCAAATGCAATGGAGAAAAGGGAATCAAATTAGGGATGATTGATTCCCTATGATGTACTGAGTACTTTACTTTAATTATGTCATATAATATCTCAACAGTTCTATGAAATAAATATTAGTATGCCCTTATACAGATGAAGAAGAAAACGTGGTGAGATTAAGTAACTTTCCCAAAATCTCACAACTGGCAAGAGTTCAAGGTCAGGCTGCAAGACAAAAGTATGTACTTTTTCTTCTGTAATCACTCTGCTTCCCAAATACTGGATGCAGGCAAACAAATTAAGAGGCATTACTGTACTCTAGGCAGTGGTGATTAATTATGACAGTGGCAATGAGAAAAGAAAGAATATATTTTCAAAAGATTACACAGTTGTGTTTATTTATTTATATTGCCAAATTAAAATTGCCAGGATATAGCAACTAAGTATGTGTGGTAATAGAATATGATAAAATATATTTTGCATTTCTGAGAATGAATAGTGGAAATGTGGCAATGCCACTAAAATTGAAGACATTGGAGAAGAAGATTTAGTGGTAAGAAACCAAAGATACTAAGTTTAGTTACCGTTTTTGGAAGAGTCCAGCTAGTATTAATAAGTCCTATCCTGTGAGCACTTTCTCCCCTCCCCATCTATGAGCACTTTCTTAGTGTTTTGCATGTAGTCACTCACTCATGCACACAACAGCCCTCTGAAGTAGATGCCACTGTTACCCTATGCAAGGTAAGGAAATGTGAGGACACAGAAAGAACCTGCCCTATAGCCATGATCTTTGATCTGAACGCAGGTGGTCTGACTCTAGGTTGACATGCTTGAATCAGTCAGTAAAATTCCCTCCAGTAGGTCAAGCCCCAGTTTCAATGACCATGTTTGTTGTCACCAAGGTTGAGGTTATACTGCAGTGAAGAACCCCAATCCACAGAGGTCTACACCAGATAAGATTGCATCTTTCTCTCAAATAATCCACTGCAGATTCAAGCAGTCCTTGAAGACACTGTTCAAGGCATTGATATAACATGCTCTGTTGCCTCCATCTTGAACATCATGTGTACAGTAACATGGAATACAAGACAGCTCCTCAAGGAAGAAGGGGATCACATCTGTTGACTTGGCAGGTAATGTTTCTTTCAAAAGACTAACATCCCATTCCCACCCACAACCCAGTCAGAACTAGTCCAGAGCCTAGGCCACCTCAGGGGGGCAGAGATGACTATCCTGTTGAAAAGGGGTAAAGCCACAAATATTGCTGAACCGCAATGATATCCACTTCCTTAATTATATGGCATCTGATGGCATACCAGTGATTAGATATGTGGGTCTTGCAACTCAAAGTCAAGGTGAAAGCACTCACTTGAAATGTATCTGGTAACCCTATGGATACATGTATATCTTAATTTCTGCTTCCTCAAAATTCAGGATGTTCATGCTCTGCCCCTACTCACTGCTCCCATTCCTGTCGGGGTGGGGTGGGGTGGGGGGGCAAAAAGATCAAATTATATCATCCACATGCTTTGCAAACTTCAAAGCACAACAGGAAGGGCAGCATTCCCTCTGCAGTTAGGGTCTTCACTGACCTTCCCTTGCATCTGAGTCAGTCATCACTACTCAGGGAGCACCTCAAGGAAAGATAATCAACTGGGCACATGGTGAAAGATATAAAATTATTGAGTGCCTATCCTTGTTCTCAAGGAGCCGAAGTTAATGAAGAAACCAGGCTGTACCCATGAAATGTTTATAAGGGTAAAGCAAAGTAGCAGCTCAGATAGAAAAATATTATTTAAAAAATCTCTGAGGAAAATAACGTAGAATGTTTTGAGACACTTTTGTAGGATGATTTTAATGGTTCAAGAATTGGTGAATACAAATATGAAAAACAGTCAGGTGTCAGGGGCTACAGTGAACTGGGAGGTAAAAGTTCTATGGAAATGCTTTCAAATTCTGGGAGCAGAAAATGAATGCTATTTGTATCAAAGGAAAACACAACTTCTCGACTGTGACCTCTGCTTTATAGTGCTTCCCTTGGGGATACTTTGGTACTTACTGACAGTAAAGCCTTATATAAATAGAGTAAATCCCAGTCAGTGTTCATGTGTTCGGACAGGAAGATTGGAGATGGTGGTCTTGAGCACTGTGGCTCTGGAGAGCATGTCTCCTCTGGCCAGTAGGATGTTAAGACACAGAGAACTGAAACATACCCTGCGTCAATCACCACACATCTCAGTTTGGCACAGTCAAAATTAATGAGGTTTGCCTATACTTGAAAATAAATTTGATGGCATGATAAATGTGAAAACTAAAATCAACAACAGCCTCAGCATCTACAAGGAGAAACAAGGGAAGAATAATTAACAGGATAGAGGGAGGACCAATGATCAGCTTCATTAAGAACTGTCAGGGACGCATGCCTGGACACAATAGATTTTCTGGCTTTTTAAAAGTCTTGCCACCAAGACTTTCAGAATTTGCTTAAGCAGAACATCCACTGTTAAGTCTTCTCTTGTCCGCTTTGCACTGAAAATGACTGACTATCCCATTTAATTTGAAAGGAACTTAAATTCAAAATTGTTTACTATTCAAATGTTTTCATCTGCATTAGTATTTTAATCACTTTCACATTGAAAGAACTCTTTAGCCTCTATCTTAATTTTAAAACACTAGCTACTTACATCATTTGCCTAGACTTTTATAGGTATGCACTCATTTAAATTTTAGGTAGTTGTAATATATGTCAGTATGGAATATGTTCCTTTTCTCTTAAATTTACCTTTTGTACAAGTTTCTAGGTACCTACAGACATCATAAATTTTTTATCGAGAAAAATTGCACAAGGTTATAGAAATACAGGAAAAAATGATGATTTTTAGAGGTAGAGGGCAGGAAGTGGGTAAATGGGATAAAAGTGAAGGGAATCAAAAAGCACAAATTTCCAGTTATAAAACAGTAAGTCCTGGGAATGGAAGGTACAACCTGATGACTATTGCTAATAGTACGATAGTGCAGATTTAAAATCGCTAAGAGAGTAGAACTTAAAAGCTCTCATTACAAGGAAAACAGTTTTGTAAATATGTATGGTGATGGATGTTAACTAGACTTACAGTGTAATTATTTTATTTAATCAAATACTGAATCATAATGCTGTATGCCTGAAACTAACATAGGTGTCAATTATCCCTCAATAAAATTTGATAAAATAAAATAAACTTTTCAAAAAAGGTAAATGTTGTAATTTGCTAATCCATTCCTTAAATTTTGTTTCCAGTTTTTCAATATGATGAATAATTTGCTACTGCTACATCTACACACACACAATGTTTGTTTGGTTTTTTTTTTGTTTTTTTTTTTTTTTTTGCTCTTAGAAATATTTACTTGGGATGCAATCCCCAAAATGTTATGGAACATCAAGTACAATCATATTTATTATTTTTATTTCCAATTTTCTCTAGGAGGGTTTTATAAGTTTGCAGATTCTTATTTGCAACTCCTTCTCTATTACCCTGTAAACTTGCGTTATATGATTTTATGTTTATTTGTTTATAAAACATATCCAAAGGATAATCTCCTATGGTCTGTAATGTATCTTTCTAGCTATCAAGTTTATTGCTCATTCTTTCTTATAATCAAATGATTTGTTCCTCTTCTTTCACCAATCATTTCATGGAGAAAAAATATTAAATTTATGTATTTATAATTATTCTCTTTATATTTGTACATTCAAATCAGATTCATCATATTTATTTGCATATCTCCCCTAGCATAAAATCTTGATGTCAAAGTTTCTTTATTAAAAATATTTATCACAGAAGCACTTATTAATATTCTATTTTTTATCACAGAAGCACTATTAATATTCTAAACTCCTAGGAACTTAATTCACATTGACCTCAGCTTGTCTCAATTCATGCTGAAATTTTAACTGATTTTAACCATCTTTTCTTGCAATGTGGCTTTACCTATTTGACTTCATGAATTAACCAGATTAACCACAATTACAGATGCTGAGTAAAGCTGGACCAGAGACACAGTGAGGGTCTGTTCTTTTATCGAGTTGGCAAATAGGGTGTAGAAAAGGCAAGTCTATAGTAGCTCTCCATGGAGCAAAGATCCCTTAATTACTAGAACTACAAAGCAGTCTAAATCCACACTATTATTCTAAGAACACATTAGTGGCTGATAGTTGCAAAAGTTAAAAGAAGCACATTGGCTGGAAATACACTAGAAATACAGAAAAATAAAATTTGTAAGACTGAGCAACTGTTGAGGAATAGGCTATGATTCTTCTTGCAACAAGTTAATTCTCTTTCCTTGATAGCAGTGGTCAACTACCACTTCAGAGCTAAAGAGACAAAAGACTCATCCTGAAAAATCCCTTTTGCTGCTGAAGCTTTATCCTTATTACTGAAAAATACTGCATGGGGAATTTCACTGACGCAACACTGTCACCAGTGCAGAATTCAGTTCCTATTCATTTCATTTACTACCACAGTATTAGACACGAGTTTCAGACATAGCTAGCATTTTCAAATCTCTATCTTAGGCCAAACCTTTCTTCCGGACCTGAGATTGTTCAGACATCAGAGACTGCTGCCTGGACACTTGTGTCTCTCAGGCACTGCACACGCAACAGCCCACAGGAAGTCATATTTTTATTATTTTGTCAAATCTAGTTCCTCTATTATTTCCACACACTGTGGATTATTTCAACATTATCCAGTTGCTGTAGCCAGGAATTAGAGAATGAGTCTGGTCTGGCTCATATTTTTCAGATCAACTCTTTCTTTCTTTCTGGTAAGTATCTTTTGAATCTATGTCATGCTTTGCTTCTATGGAGCACAGATCAAATATTTTAGGGTACCACATCCCAGCCTCACTATTTCTCACAAACTTTGCCGTAGTCTTCCCATGAATTATTGCAATAAACTCATCATTGTTCTTCCAACATCCAGATTTAACTCCCGTCAATCCAGCATACCACTGGATGAAGCTACTTCTGAATTAGAAATCCTCTATTTCTCATCACTTATAGGATAAAGCGTAAACTAATGACCCGGCCCCATGGATGTTTGATATCTGGAAAATCCCACCAAAGGGCGAGAAAGACTTGGGTTGTTTGTTCTTCAGTCCCGGTGAATAACAGTAGCCCTCTCATATTCTCACATGGCTACATAGATTTTATAGAGTTAAATGGGAATAAAATTGTTTAGAACCCATCTATGAGCATCCCAAGTTTCTCTGTGTTTTCACTTTAGGAACTAATAGTTACATTCTCCAATGAAACTTCTGCGTGTTTTGGATGGTAAGCTTATAAAACGTTATATAAAGCATTTTTAATACACTCAACAGTGTATGAGTGCTTATTAACATATTCAACCTTGATGCTATGGTCATCTAATGTATTATGGATGCTGATAAGTGTTCATGCTCTCCTGTTGATGTGGGTTTATCAGATTCTCACAAGACAAAAATTTTTTTTATTATAAAATTTATTCCAGTTGACAATTTAGGCCATAGACATGTACATAAAAATTCCATAAAAGGGATCAATATGTGGGGAGTGAGAAGGAGTGGAGATGGGAGGGAGTGGTCATGGAGGGAAGGTGGTGGGTGGTCCCCGGGGAATACAAAGATGTGAAACATATATATAAAAAAATTAATCAATTAAGAAAAAAAAGGAATCAGTACAGTTTCTACGCTGGGGAGAAGCAACTCTCCTGCCTGCCTGGCACTATGCGGATGGCTCTCTTTTTCTTTCCCCATTTCCTAATAACCCTGTCCTTTTTTTTCTCTTTTTTTTATTTAATTTAAATTTTTTTTAATTTGCATATATACGGATATTTATATTTATATTACATTATTCCATTATTGTGTACCCCAGGGCTTTCCCACTTCATTAACATTTGTTAACCATCCTGATCTTTTGTGCTCTTCACCACCCCTGCCTTCTTCCCTCTCCCCCTCTCTCACTCCATTGTTCAGTCCCATTGGTTGTTTTCATTCTTTCTTATTCGTTTTTTTTCCCTATATCCATCATATAAGTGAGACCATCCTGTACTTCTCTTTTTCTTTTTGACTTATTTCTGCTAATAAGAGTCTTTCTAGTTCCATCCATGTTGCTGCGAATGACATGTGTTTGTCCTTCATTGATACGTAGTATTACATCATGGAAATGTACCACATTTTTTTTTAGCCAATCATCTGGTTTGGGGCATTTGGTTTGTTTCCAAATGTTGGCAATTGTAAACAGAGCTGCAATGAACATGCGCATACAGGTGTCCTTTTGAATTAATGTTTTCATGACAAGACAAACATTCTACTAACTTAAATGTTACAGCAAAACCAATAGATCTTTAGATCACAATTTAAGTGCAATTAAGGAAAATGCTCTCCTGTTGATGTGGGTTTATCAGATTTAAAATGTCTTTTAAAATGGGTTAATTGAGATTTTTTTTGTCAATTTCTTTGTATTTGATAATCAGTTCTCCAAAATGTATTGCTAGTTATACATGTAAACTTTCCTTTTAAGATATTATTAAGTTAGGAGCAGTAAAATTACCTTCACCCTCATCAAACATTATTCCAAGACTACTTCTAAGACTCAACTTTTTCATGCCCAATTAGGGAACTTTCCATTCAGTATTTCTTTCCTTAAATAAAGAATATGAAAGCACCCCATTCAAGAACCAGAATTCAATAAAGATCTCCCTGTGCTGAAAGTCAAAAGGCGTCTTTCAGATGATTTGTTCCTGAACATGTGACATAGAAGATAGTAAAACTTATTCTACATTTTTTACCACTTTGTTTTTTTCCTTGGGATCCTTGAGCCAGTGGCAGAGGCTCTAAAAGAGATGAAGACTCAGGAAGAGAGGCCCACCTGACACGATGCTTCCCCTGCTCATACCCTCCCCTGGATTCTCCTGCCCCCACTATATTTGAGAACCATTTCCCCATTCATGGAAAAAGGAAACCTCTTCATTTCATCACGGAGAGTTGACGCTTCTTTCTTCTACTTGGAGTCCTATGTCCTGAGAACTCAAAAAAATTCAAGCAGAATCTTTCTCCAATATTTTCTCAACTTCAAATTTTTTCTCTGCAAAAGGTGATATGAGGCTCAATTTTTATAAAGCTGTAACTTAAAATTGTATCCCAAGCTGGAGCTATCTTTGAGAAAGAAGTTCCTATTTTCATTAATAAGGGTGTTGATGTACAATAGGAGTAAGGGTGACCTCTTGGCCTCTGTCACTTTAAAAAATTACTGTCTCAGAGCTGAGGATATTTTCTTCCTGGTAAAGTCCTACTCACTGCACAGATGTGACATAAAGAACAATTAATAGAGCATATTTATAAAGACTGCAACATCGCACCCACTCCCTCCAAGTCAGAGTCCCAGCAGAATTCTTGAATCAAAGAGCCCGTATGCATTAGCACCACCCCAAAGTTCAAATGCCAGCTGCAATTTAAATGTAACCAAGCCCCACAGACATATTCTCAAATTTATTCATAATAAACTTTATAATTTCATTCTAACATTTCCGATTTTTAATTACTACCCTTACTACTGAATTTGGCATTCAGTTAATAAAAGACAGACTGACAAGATACAGGCAATGTAAAGCTGTGGGCACAAAGGCCAGCTTGGCGCCTCTAAATGAAATGATTGAATTTCAACATAGTGTCCCAAAGTTGATAAATCTAGGGTTGTTATTAAGGCCATGTTTGAGAAACAAACAAAAGACTTGTTTTCAATAACAGTATGCTATTATTTCCAAGGAATCCACAGAAAATCTGGTTCTGATGCTGTGTTAGTTCATGATTTGTGAGATGCTACTTGCCTGCTTATACTTTTAGGATGTTTTCAAAAGAAAATTACACAGAGAGGTGGGTTTCTGTCTTCCTAGAAAAGGAGAGTGCTATTTAACCTATTCCTCCCCTCTCCTGTGCTATGTTCTGAGCCCCAAGTTACACAGTCTTGAAAGAAGGAAAAGAAGACAAAAAAGACATGTTTCACATCAGCCTATGGGTCTTCCTCCCTTGTGAACTGACTTTGCTTTCATTCATTCCCTAAAGACCTCTCATATGCTTTTTCTCTTCTTCTCCCACCTCCAAAAAAGTTCTGGATGTAAGAATACCTTAGAGTGCCCAAGAGAAAACCCACAAAGGTCAGAGCCAACAGTCCCATGTTCTTGTCCCTCGTTATGTCTCACTCACTAAAAATAGGTCCCGGCTGCACTCATGGCTCAGCTAGAGAGCCATGAGCACAAAAATAGTGACCAGAGTATGGATTCCAGGTCTGAGCTGGGAGCTTTGGAGGTGTGCCTCCCAAGGTGATTAATTCTACGGTCATTTCCGTTGAGAGCCGAATGTAGAGTACAAGAGAGGACAGATGAGAAAGATGGACACAACTATAGAGGCTGGGGCTGAATGAAAGCATGCATCATGCAGCAAGTTTTAATGACTTCTACAAGTTTTTATAAAGGTTTTAGACAAAGCAAAAAAGTGACTCAGGCAGGTACAATTTAGGATGCATTTTAAAGGAAAGCCCATAGTGAGGAGGTAATAAAATTGGTTAACATTAATTTTTGAGAGGTAACTGGGGTAGAGGCGTTGCTCACAGGTGGTTACTATCTCGGTTTAGAGGGTTTTCATAGGTAAACATTTTGGAGGGGCAGCAGCGCTACATCTTTAGAGGATTTTAATGCTATTTTTGTTTTTTAGTTTGCCAGAGGCAATAAGGCAAGATGGAGTTTGCTCCATCTCAACCGCACCAGCCCGTCTGGTCTGTGAACGCCATTTCACAATTTCTAACTGGAGATCTAAGGAGACTGAATTTGCTGTGATCTGGGTTGATTCAGTCAGTTCCAGGGGAAGAGATAAAATGCTTTTAGTCAAATGAATGGTCCCCTGGTTCTGAGTGCTTTAGCCTAAGCCTCCAAGGCATCCATGTTACCTAGAAAATCTGTCTCTGAATGTTTTCTTCCTACACCTTAGAGAAGCAGAGTTAATGAACTTTCAGAACTCCCAGATTAAAAATACATAAAATTCGATTTCACCTTGCCTGAGTCTTTCCTAACATTGTATATTTTTCTGTAGCAGAAGAAATTAAGATTTTTATATTTAATTGGGAAACCTGTAAGGCATGCTTGATTTTTTTTCTCTGTGATTTGTTTCTGCATGGATTGCTTGAATCAGTCAGGTCATACTAGGCTTTGGGAAGGAAAAGGGAACATAGAATAGCATAAGTCAGACCAGTTCCTTGAAATAATTGGAAGCTCTAGATAATGCAGTTACCACAAAAGTCCCATTAAGCCCTATTCATTATGATTGAATGCAAATAAAATCAAGACCTATAAATAAACACCTCATAAAAATATTCTCAGATTATTTTTCTACCAATAGAAGAAGGACCACTCTTGCTTAGCAACATGGGTTAAAAATGTTAAATTTAAGAAATCAGAGGTGAAAACAAAGTTTCTGGCTCTCTGTTGCCTCCTTTGCTCCTTGGTCCTTCAGACACACCTCAGTCTCCTGTGCATGAGTAATGATAATGGCTCTCCAGAAACCCACCCAAATAGGATATACACTTCAGGCAATGTAGTCTATAAGATATAAAGGCTCTTCTCTTCCAGACCTCTTTGCCCTTGTTACAGATGAAAAGAGAAACAATTCATACACATAAACCACAAATTACTTCTGGGACAATTCCCACTGGTCTAGCTGGTCCTCCCACTTTTGTTAAGCAGTCATTGTGCAGACACGAAGTAGCAGTCTTTCGTTTCAATATAGATTTAAGGGGACCTTTGGGATCCACCCCTCACCCCCACCTGTTAGGAAGTACCACAGTAACTAAAATCTTTCTGGAAAGTAAAGATTAATATTAAAACTAGTCAAAGATATTAAATCACACAAGTATACTTGTCAAATAAAAAATATACCCAAACAGTAACTGAAATGTAATCTCACAAGATAATAGGTCCTTCACTCTGGCTCACTTCTCACCAAATGCCACATCCTATACATTGTTAGAGTCAGGGGCCTTTTCACTTCAGAAAAAATACGTCATGATCTCAAGGATGTTCACGTTTGCAGTTTCCTGGAGTGCAAGGCAGCCAAAGATCCCCCGTTCTCCTTGAAAATTTTAAGTGTTTTTAAATTCCTCAAATGACACCTGTTATACAAAGTGGTTTATACAGTTCACTGCAAAACAGTTTAATGTGGATAAACACAAGCATCTCCTAGAAAACCCAGGGGAAGCTCAACAATCCTCCCTCTCTTTTCTGCCTTTTAGTGCTGTCTCCTTAAACAAGAAATCCCACTTTGTGCCCCTGAAACCTGCCATGAATTTGACAGCATTCCCCAGGATGGAGTTATTTTACTGTTGGGAATAAGAAGAAGACAAATGAAAAATACTAGATGATATTTGCTCAGTGAATAGGCTAAAGTTGGTGTGGCAATAGTTTTCAAGGGTACAAATGTTTTACGCCCTTGTTTAATCTAAGAACGATGATGACAAACTTAACTTCATACCAGTCAGAATAGAGTAAAAGAGAATGTACTTAAACCTTCACCAGGAAAAGTGTGCTGTGTATATATGAATATTTACATGCACAAATACTGGTCATGCACAGAAACACATAAATATAAGCAGAATTTTAATATAAGTTTTTGTACGGTTCTCTCCCCTGTGCATCTTTACATTTAATAACAGTTCTTGAGTATGACAGAAATAACCCATGCAGAAGTTTAGAAGTAAATTTATTAAATTCTAGGACAATGATACATGCAGTTGTAATAATATATACTCATCACAGAGACTGTGAGAAAAGAGCATAAATGGTTGCCATACACAGGAAGATAACGGATAAGATTTGCTAAGGAATTAAAGTCCATATCACTTTCTCTCTATACTCCAACTGGTAGGTGCCATCTTCACAACCACTATCTGCCTTGCCAAAGCCAAGGGGCACCACTTTTTTTTCTTTTTCTATTTTCAGTGGCAACTTTGCACACACCGCTCTACTCCCCACTCCTTACATTCTAAAACACTAGCATCTTGCTGAGGGAATATCTTATACATTTCTGTGCGGCAGACTTTCTATCTGGTGACTCAATATTTGCAACTGCTGTTTAGGGGGTGTCCCTTGACACAGCCTGACTGGAAGCCAGTGGTACTTGTGTTCCTGAGACCCTGGGATTATTACAACTGGAGAGCTGGTTCTCAGAAGCTTATCACCCCAAAGGCAATACAAAAACAGCAGAGTGAAACTCATCCCTGTCTCTCTGAGAGGCCTACTTCCCATGCTGCAGCTTCATCCTGAAGAGTCAGCTTCAGGTTTGGCACATGTTGGGTGGCCACAGAGGGGATTCAGGGAATGAAGCCCAGGGAATGCCTTCTTAGTGCCTCCTTACACCTTGTCACAGTGGGTTGGTATCTTCTAGAAAGAACCCTGTACAGTCATATGGCACTCTGAGTTTTGTGACTGCATCCAGGGAATATCTCCAGATTGCCTGACTCTGCAGTCAAGGGCTTATGCTTACAGTCCCATAGGACTCTATATATTTGCATACTGATGCCTAAGAGTGTGGCTTGTAATAAGCCTGATTCAGCGCTGAGTGAGATCCTGCCCTTTAAGAATTGACAGGTCTTGGCAAATCCTCAACTACTAGGAACCATTCAAAATAAAAGAGGTAGCTTGGCTAATAACAAAGGTTTGAGAGGCAGCTAATAGGAAGGGTTAGGTTAAACATCATCTCCTATATAAGGTCACTCTCTTAAGACTAAGAGTAATGGTGGTTTCATGTAATACATGGGAGCCAACAGAGACATTCAAACAAAATGAAGAAAGGCAGAAGTATGTTACAGGTGAATGAACAAGATATTATCTCTGGGGGGAGTAGGGGGACTTAATGAAATAAAAATAAGTAATTTATCAGACAGATTTCAGAGCAGTGGTTGCAGAGATGTTCACCAAGACCACAGAGCACATCAATATAGTGGCAGAGTGAAGACACTGAGCTCACCTCCTCCATATAGTCACAGCGAGGTTGCAACAGAACAAAACCAATAACTCCTGAAGGAAAAACAGATGATCACAGCACACACTGAGGGCAATGCTCAGAGGAGCAAGGCCTGGCGAGCAGTGGAAAGGGTTCAGAATTAGACAGATGTGTACTCCCTTGAAAGAGAGGGAAATCATATGGAGGAGTGATGGTGCTCCTCACAGACAGTGTTCCTGATAAAGACAAAGCAGATTAGGTCCGCTGATCTACACTTCTCCTCCCACCCCCTGGAACTGGTATTTTGCCTGTTATACTGAAAGCATAGGCAGGGTCATGTCTTATATCCTAAACCCCAAAGAGGAGGGATAGCAGGGGTTCCACAAGCACCAGCCAGTCCCATCCCAATTCATCCACACCAACCTCTAAATCCCTACAAGCCCCTGCCAACCCTGCTTTCTCAGCAACAAATAAAAATAGATGCTAGTACATATAGAAACAAACAAAACCAAAATAAACAAATAAAACCAAGCAAGACCACAGCACCACTTGCAGGTAAAGTAGATAGCTTAACTCTGTTATTTACCTCTAAAGACATTAAAAACAAAAAACAAACAAAAACAAAGAACTTGAGGTAGCCAAATACACAGACAAAAAACACAATCCAAGAAAACATGAGACATCAAGAGAGTATGAATTCACAAGGTGAGGGTAACTGTCCGGAGTTCAAATACAGTAAGATGAACCATTGCATCTCCATATTAGATAGCAAATTCAGAACTGTTATAACAAAGAAACCCAAAGAGATAGAAGGAAACTCAGAAAATCAAGTCAAAGTAATATAATTCAGAAATGTAATCTAATTCAAAGAAATTCAAGAGAATTCAGAAAAACTAGTCAAGAAGATACAACAAAATTCAGAAAAAAAACAAATTAATGGACTTAGAAATACAGCCCATGAACAGAAGGTAGAATTGAAGTTTCAAATAAGAAAATAACAAATTCGGGAGGTAAAGTGTACAACAGATGAGATCAATAACATTAAAGAAAGTTTTCAGAATATATCAAATGAACATACAGGCACCATTTTCTTTATCCATTCATCCACTGATAGATACTTAATGTTTTCATATCTTTTCTATTATAAGTAATGCTACACTCAACATGGGGTGCATCTATCTTTTTAAATTGGCATTTTCATTTTCTTTGGATAAATATACAGGAGTAGAACTGCAGTGTTTGATGGTGGGTTTGTACTGATTTTTTTGGAGAACCTCCATTTTGTTTTCTATATTGGCTTCACCAATTTTTCATTCCCAACAACTGTACACATAATTCCCTTTTTTTCACATTCTTGCCAAAAAGGTTATTTCTTTTCTTTTTGGTAATAGCCAATCTATAAGGATGGGTAATATGTCATTTTTACTTGTATTTCCCTGATGGTTAAGCAATGCTGAGCATCTTTCCATGTTTCTGCTGGCCAACTGTATGTGTCGTTTGGAAAATGTCTTCTCAGATCTTTTACCCATTCTAAAATCAAGTTGTTTGCTTGTTTTTTGCTATTGAGCTATATGACTCATATGAGTTCTTTGCATATTTTGGATATTAACCTTTGATTGTATATATGATTTTTTGCAAATATTTTCTCTCATTCAGTAGACTGACTAATCATTTCATTGATTATTCCCTTTGCCTTGCATAAGCTTTTTAGTTTGATATAGTCCTTCTTGCTTATTTTGACTTTTTTTATCTTCACTTTTGATTTGAGGTCTTAAAAAAATCACCACCAAAACCAATGTCAAGTAACTTATCACCCATACTTTCTTCTGGGAGTCTTACAATTCTAGGTCTTATACTTGAGTCTTTATTCCATTTTGAGTT
>PVHY01023097.1:0-21478 GCA_004024945.1 Uropsilus gracilis | reverse complement strand
CTGCTGGTGGCAATGTAAACTAGTTCAACCACTATGGAAAGGGGTGTGGAGGACCCTCAAGCTAATGAAAATGGAACTACCATTTGACCCAGCAATTGCTCTTCTGGGAATCTACCCAAAAGAGATCTCAATGTGGGTACAAAAGGACACCTGTACCCGGATGTTTACTGCAGCACAATTTATAATTGCAAGGTCATGGAAACAACCTAAATGCCCCAAAACAGAGGACTGGAAGAAAAAAATGTGGTATATATACACGATGGAATATTAGTCATCAATTAAAAATGACAAATTTGACAACTTCATAACAACATGGATGCATTTAGAAGAAATCATTAGCTGAAACAAGCCATAAAGAAAAAGGCAGAAACCAAATGGTTTCACTAATATATGGGATATAGTGGAAAAAAAATAAAAACCTTGAAGAAAGTCAAAACAAGCTAAGCACCAAAATGAAGTGCACAACTATGAACAGGAGGGAAAGGGGGGGGGGAGGGAGGGGAGGGAAGGGGGGGGAAACCCTTGAGATTACAAAGTTGTGAAATTTATACATAAATAAAGAAAAAAAAAGAATGGAGAAAGGCTATTTCCTAATAAGTAATAATATTGTTGCCAGGAGAATATCTTCATGAGAAGATCATTATAATTCTCTTTAGTTATGGTGGGTTTTATGAAATTTTTAGGTCAACAAAATATTTTGCTGCAATTCAGTGATAGTAATTAAAATGGGAGATAACTTCAAAGAGCAGCTGGGAAAAGCAGAAGAGTTATGATAACACATGAATAAAAAAACAGGATAAAACCTAACAAAGGCAGCTTGATGTGAGCATCAGAAGGAAGAATTGATAGGAAACAGGCATTGAGGTAATAGAAGTAGACAGTGAAGAAATAACACAGGATTCAGGTCCAGGGCTAAGTGAATGACTGAGACTAGTGTATGGAAACCAGTCAGCAAGGATGGGTCACAAACAGCAACAACCACCTTGGGAACAACATGGTGGCTGATAAGAAGGAGTAAAATTATTGAAGGAGGATTTTATCTCCTATTATGGTGAAACAGGAAAGAAAGAGCAGTTTAAGAAGTCTTCACTTCTCCCTTTGCTAAAAGGGTTATGTAATTTGTAAATGCTAAAGAAGACCTTTAAAAAACACTGGCATCACTCTCCATGTTATTTTAAAACACCTTTTCATTCATTAAACACAATTAAGTTATCAAGTCCTCTGTTTTAGTTATGCAAAAACTGTTCCCACAGCCAGGAGCACACAGCATGTTAGAAGCATCAGGAACAATTCTGAACTTGCAGAAAATATAATTGGCCAATTTGGAGACATTGTTTTGCACAGTAGGATGCATCTCATACATTTTTCATATAGAGGCAATGCATTTTATGAGACACACAATAAGCATATGGAAATACATGCATTCCCAGGAGGCTAAGAAAACAGGAGGGGGATGGGAGATTGAGGACCCAACTGAGCTGCCTGAAGAGATTTGTGAGCCCTGAAACTTGACAGGGGTGGAAAAAACTATAGTAGGCAGGCTTTCCAAGGCACTTACAATGCTAATTATATCTGGTATTCTCCATTCCCCCTTCCCCCGCCATAATTTCTGTACTGGTTTTAATTAAGTGCTTTTAATATCTAATAAGAAGTGGAGGGACAAGGAGGGTAAAAATTGGCTTACTAGACAAGTTTTGCCTTGTCCTCAGTTAATTTTATGCTCTACCCAAACTGTGCCATGCTAATCTTTTATATGATTACCTACATTTCTACTAATTGATGGCTTTTTAGTCTCTTCTTTTGTTAATACTACAAATTAAGGTTCTACTTAAATGTTGTCAAGTTTAATCAATATCCTCTTGGAATAGTATTTATGTAAATGGATAATCATCTTGGGCAATTGATGTAGTAATATTAAATATTACTGATGTAGCTTGAAAGTATCATTGCACAGAGTACTGAGAAAGCACTAAAATGTGAGAAAAGCCCCCAGTGAGGATGAGCTTGTATTTGTTTAGATAGACTTGGGTCTGAGATGACCATTCACTCTTGTGTGAGCTGAGTCAGCACTAACTGACCAAAGCATCTGGGACAAAGAACATTTGTGAGAACTTCAGAATTACCTTCAAAAGTTTAAAGCTGAACATACACATCATGGCCTTGGATTTTTATGATTCAGTTATGCCTTTGGAATAAGTATCAATGTAATTGAATATTAAGAACAATGCAATGAGACTTCCTCAGCAAGCTAACATTCTAATATAGGAGAAAGACCCTATATACAAATAAAAACTATCAAAGGTTTTGTTATTTTTTTTCATTTAGCATTTACTAGATGACTACTCTGTCATGAATCATGATAGGGGGTAAGGAGATGAGGGTAACACACATTTATTTTCAAAGGATTTGATAACTCCAGGGCACAGATGTAAAAATAATTATAGCAATACTTCAACCATTGTTACATACTTCTAAGCAAGTAGTCCTCATAATGTTTTGGAAGAAGTACTGAACTCTGCAAGGGTGGGAATTGGGCAAGACTTTCCATAAGAGAAGAGAATATCTTGGTATAATTAGATTCTCTGATATGGTTACTGATCACTCTCCTTCCTTACACTAGATTAAATGAGCAAATAATTAATCTCCCATCCTTTCACCTAATTTTGTAACACTGTTTGCAATAGCTAAAATATGGAAACAACCTAAATGTCCCACAGATGAATGGATCAAGAAAATGTGGTACTTACTTACAATGGGATACTGCACAATGATCAAAAAGATAAATCCCTGCCATTTGTAGCAACATGAATGGAACTGGATGGGATTATGCAAGTAAAATAAGTCAGCAGGAGAAATAAAAATACAGTGTGGTTTCAATAATAAATGGAGTATAGAGAAACCAAATAAAAGGTCCAACAAAGACAAATCTTGAGAGATGATCATAGATCTGAGGCATCCAGGAGGGAGAAAGAGAGGAGGGATGAAAACAGGAGGGGGAAGAGCACACTAAACTGAATAAGGGTACCAGACAGGGGATGTGATGGGGTGGGAGCAAAGGGTCAGGTGGTCCAATGGCGGATGACTGGAGCTTTGGTGGTGGGTTTGGTGAAGTGACATACATTTGCAGGGATGTAAATTTATACTCCTAGGACATGTATTGTTATGTGACTCAATATTAAATCAATAAATATAACTTTTCAAAACGTATTATTTTTATTGAGGTAATTTTAGTTTACAACATTGTACCTGGTTTAGGCCTTTGGTTTTATACTTTTGAAGATATCTGTTACCACAAGACATATACTACCAAAGCACCAATAATCCTCCCCCATAGTACTTGCTTTACTTTTTAAGTGACAAGATTATTTTATATACATTTAAGTTATCATCTGGCACATTTACAAATACCTAGTTTTGTATAGAATTTTAAAAATTGAGCTAGGATTGACATAGTAGATTCAGGTTATATGATACAGTGATTTGCTAATTGTATGCATTAGTAAGAGATTATCATGGTTGACTTCATTTACATGACCATATGCAATTATAAATTTTGTTCTTGTGATGATGATAAGCTTCATGATCTAATAATTTTTTCTTAATGAATTTCTAATATGCAATAGACCATTATCACTGTATTCACCATTCTGTATGTAACAGCCCCAAAGTTATTTAATTTATAAATGAAGTTTATAACTTTGGTTTCCTTTACGCAATTCATCCACTCCCTTTGTTTTTAAATTTATTGTCTCTGTCATCTTATTTTGGTTTACTGTTTACCAAGCTTCCTTGTCCTCCTCTTCCCTCTCCTCTTCCCCTCCCCCTCTTCTTCCTTCTTCTTCCCTGTCCCTTACCCCTCCCCCTCCTCCTCTTTTCTCCTTTCCTCCTCCTTTTTGCATGTTTTGCTTTTCACCAGATAGATTCAGTTCCCTTCTTTTACTATTTTCCCTTTACTTCTTTGGAAGTTAAACGTTTTATTGTGGTTCCTTTTGTGACAGGAATTTCATTTTAACATCAAGGGTTAAGCAAGGGAACATATTATAAATTTCTGTCCCTTTGACTGATGTAGGTACTTTAAAACTATGATTTTAATGACCACTTCCACATCCCAAGTCATTGTTTGGCATTACTTTGAGCATGTTTCACACCAACCCCATTTATTCTCCATTACTATTTTTATATTTACAATCTAAACCTATATAGTGTTATTAAGCACAGATTGAACTACTTGCTCATTTGTCTTTTGCTTATTTTCTTTTGGAATTATTAAAAAATAATTTATAATATATATTTATATATTTTTATATATTATATATATTATATATATTTCACATCTTTGTATTCCTCAGGGTTCACCTTTTGCAATTATTTCCTTCATTTTGAAGCATATGTATTCCTGACTAGTTATTTCAGCTACCTGGTGTAAATCTGTCTGTCTTTGGTAAAAATTTTTGATCTGAAATTTGAAGGACAGTTTGACTTTGTGCAGGATCCAAGAAGTTATACCTGATGTTATCTTTTAGTCCCATTTACACTCATTTTTCACTCTTCCTCATCCTGCTTATTGCTCAAGAAATGGATCTACATGGACTAAATTGACAACCTCTTTGACCTTGGTGAAACAATGAGAGACTGACAGGACCTTGGTGAAACAATGACCTTGGTGAAACAATGAGAGACTGACAGGAAAATGTTGGAGGGAGGAGAGTGAGGACTGTACATTCATTTTCTCCACTCTTCTTGGAGGGGTTACACTTCCTTGGCTCAAAGGCCACAGTTGCCATTAGGTAACCTTTCCCATCAACATTGTTCATGTTTTAGTAATTGCTTTTTTCTTCTTTTTTTCTGCATGTTTAGGAGTTGTTTCATTTTATGTTGTTATTAAATCTGTGTTATTGAACCTGTGTACTGTAGTATCCCTGTTGGATATTATTTTAATAATTAAATTTACACATATATAATATATAAAAATAATTATATATTTATTATTTACAAATATATTTATATAAAATATCTATGTATTATATAAAATATATTTATAAATATAAAATAATTAAATTAAATTATATCTAATTATATTTATAAATTATTAATTTATTTACATCACTGTTCATTATTTTAAAGTGTTTGATTTTTCCCTCCAGGGGTCATCCCCATAGATCTCTCACCACCATAGTACCAGTAGTCCATCACAATAGTCCATCGTGCTCTTCCATCCCATTTTGACCCCTTCCCCTCTTCTACTGGATGCCTCAAATATATGGTCAGCTTGCAAGTTTTGTTTTTCCTGACCAGTTCAGTTTTTTTATATTCTACCTAAAAGTGAAACCATATATATATATATCTACCTTTTTTACATCTAACTTATTTCACTTACCATAACCTCTTTCAACTCTTTCCGTGTTGCCAAAAATGGCATAAGTTTATCTTTTTTGATCACAGATGAGTATTCCATTAATCTGTCTTGAGATGTTTAGGTTATTTCCCTCATGTTTTTTTAAAGCCTTAATCTTATGTTTATTGCTAGTCCCTTTTTTTGAATTCACAGTCATTGTGCTAAGTGTGCCATTGTTTTCCTCTTGGAAATAATTGTTTTTCCTTTTGCATTTTAAAAGCTTTTTCTCTTTTTGTTCTGAATTCTATTATTATTGATGAGAAGAATGCCACCGGTCTAAACATTGTTCCTTTTTGAGTTATTTATCTTTTCTATCTCATTGCTATAAAGAATTTTATTGTGTTATTGGTGCTTTGAAGTTTCACTCTCATATATATATAAAGGGAGATTTATTTTTATTTACTGCTTGATATGCATCTGAGAACTCATACTTTTTGTTTGGAGAGAGTGTCTCCTGTGTTCCAGTCTTCACTGTGGAAATTCGTGTCTTTTGTCAATTCTAAAAGTTTCTTAGTTTTTATATCTTCAAATGTTCCCTCATTTTAATTCTGCATATTCTCTTCTCCTGTAATAATTTCTATGAGATATATACTGGACTTTCTCATGTCATTCTCCAATATAGTTCGCTCTAACTTTTCTATTTTCCTTCTTTTTACTTCTCTATTTTCCCATGAGCATAATTTTCTCATAGTCATATCTCAGTTCACTAATAACTTCAACTATGTTGAACATGCTCTTCCCAATTTTAGTTTTAAATAAATGACTATATCTTTCAGCTTATGATGCTGCAATTTACTTTCATATTGTCACAATTTTTATATTTTCCTTTACTTCTTTTGTTTTCCTTATTTTCCCTCCTTAATAGTTTCAAGTTGATGGTTTTATTTTACAATCACTGATTGTTATTTTTACCCCCATGCTTGTAGTGCTAATCTCAACACTATATTCACCAATTCTTTCAATGAATCATCTCCTCTTGTATTGGGAGATGATCTTTATGCAATGCCATTTATTTATGAGGTTGTAACATGTGAACTGGCTGATGGAAGAGTTGCGATGTCATACTTTTTCTTTTGCTTTTGTTAAAATGCCAAGGATTTTATTGATCCAGAAATTATTTTTATATTAAAATGCTATAATTTTTCAGATCCCCCAGGCTTTAGTAACATAATATTATATTCTAAACCTGTGTGTATTAAAGTCCTTAGACTTCAACTTCTTGTGTGAGACTTTTATCTCCATGAAATCTTGAGCAGATGTAATCTTTCTTGAAACCTCCACCAGTGTGGTGACAGACTTTCATGAGTTCCAGTTAAAGATCTCATTCTAGATCATTACCTTGCATGACCTACAGGCTGTATTTCCTATTAGTACTGGCATGTTTTCCCTATGGCAAAATACATGCAATATACCACCCGGCTGTGCTCTCATTTAGCACAGGAGCTTAATATTCTGGCTTTGTTTCTGGTAGATTCCTTTTCTTATTCTTTAAAATTAGGTCTGAATTCAGATGTTTTATTATGTTTTATTTTTACTTCTATGTGTTTGTAAAGGAAAGGATATTCTTTCTTCTGTCTTTCATGGTGCTGAAACAGAACATCTTTCAAAAATAGGAGGATTTTTAAACAAAGGCTTAAGATGTTCCATTTTGCATTCAGAGGGATCCTATGAAACATGAAAGCCTGAACAAAGACAGCTGTGAACACAGGTTTGACCAATATTGAAGGGGCACAGAGCAGATGTCTTCAAAAGTCTCAAGTCGATGCACTTGGCATGATTCCATGGTGGATATAATGGCAGTTTGGATTGGGTATTTTGGTAAAAAAACTGGAATGAGAAACAGAGAAAAAATTCTTATATTCTGGTACTTGTAAGCTATACAAGTAGAAAGAGCCAGAAGTTGCTGAGAATGCTGATTAAGAAACTCTGCAGCTCTGGTGATAAATGAAACACTTATTAAATAATCATATACCTGGAAGTTAGCGATATGGCAGAAAATTAAATAATGCATGGAAGATGTATACAATGAAGAGGGGCTAGTCCAGTGAGCACTGTTGATATTGAGAGCAGAGGACAGTGTAATAAACAATGATGATATAATGAGTACAAAGAAAGGAAGAACATATATGTCAAGAAAGTCTCAGAGAACATGGATGCTCCTCATATCTTTGGAAGGGTAGATTCAAGAGACAGTGCTGAGCAATGAAGTCTAAGTAAGTTGATATTCTAGTGTATTATGATGAATGTTGCTGATATGTTAGTAAATAAATGAAGTTAGAACATGAAAGTATCATGAAAGAAAATAAGTTCCTTACATTCACATGATTTAGAAGAGACACTGGTTGAGAGGGAGACTGGAGATGGCTTCTACACAGCCATATCTAGTCACCCAGAACCAATGGAGGATGAGAGTTAGGTCTCACCTCAGATAGTCCAAGCTGTTGTTATTTTTATTTGTTCCAGTACCTGGTGATTAGTCTATTGGATGATTCTTATTTCACATTCTACATCAGCTACTACATCATTTAGATCAAAGTTACATTATTATAAGTTAATATCCAGTCCAGAAAGAATCATTCCTCTAAATACAACTGATTTAGGAGCCAAGGCCTTACCTATCAAGTAATAAACTTATGCTGGACCCTAGAACCAATCACCTCTGAACACTCAGTGACAGACCTTATTAAGAGAGTTACTTTCTTCTTTCCCATCTACTGTATTTGAACTCTAGCGGCCTGGGTCTCTGTTGGTGTTTGGTTTTGTCTTCTCAGCTCAAGGAGACTATTGAACTCAGTCTGGTTTCCTTCTTCATCTCTCTGCTGCAGCCTGGAAAAATTCTTAAAGCAACAACATTATTTGTTGTATGTGCCCTGATGTCCAGTGTTTTAAGAACACATTTTCCCATATATTTGGCCTATTATTTTGATGGTTTCAAGTATTCATGCCTCTGTTAGATTTTTTGACTAATTCTGTTTAAAAATAAGAAGTTAAGAAATCTAGTAAGATGCATATAAATATTAACATATTTTGACTTTTTAAAATTGATGTAACATTGAGTCAACCACACTTTATATGATGTTAGAAGTTCAAATGTTACATCCTTCAGGTGTATATTACCATACCACATCCATCATCAAGGTACCTATCATCCTCCATCCTTTTTCCTCTTTCACTTTGCTCTCCTCTCACCCTTCCCAGTAGCCCCAATTCTACAATTAGATTTCTAAGATTTTGTTAATTCTAGTATTATCTGACCCTATGACTTGTTTGTATATATTCCACATATCAAAGAAACCATCTGACTTATTTCACTTAGCATAATTTCCTTTGGTTCTATCCATGGTGTTGCAATGGGCAGGAGCTCAGCTCTTTTTCATAACTGAGTAGTATTCCATTGTGTATATACGTGCATTTCCTAACCTACTCATTTGTCCTTGGGCAGTAGGGCTGCTTTGATAACAGGGGTTTTTTAAATAGTGCTGTAATGAAAAATACTATTAGTGTTTTTGCTTTCTTTGGATACCGATGTGTTTAATTTGTAGACCATATGGTAGATCTTTTTAAAAAATATTTGTAAGATCCTACAAACTGTTTTCCACAGGAACTGATCCTGTCTATAGTCCCACTAGAGAGTATGAGGGTTTCTTTTTCTTCATACCTTCAGCAAGCTTGTTTTTTGGTCTCCTTGATAGGTGTGAGATGGTATCACCTTGTGGTTTTGAGTTGTATGTCCCTCATGATAAGTGTAAAAGAAATACATTTTATACCCAGGATTCTAAAATTTATAGTGAGTAGAACAAATACATAGATCCTTTTAGAATATGAAGCCCTAAAAATACATATTTGTTCTGACTGTGCTTCACTTTACCAAATGGCATTCAAATAGCAAAGACTACAATTTTAAGAACTGTCTTAAAAGGACAATAGTGATTTGGATTTACTGGGTTGTAAAATTGCTGAGATTTAATAAAGAGTTTGGAATTTTCGAAGACATTCTCAAAGACTACCACTGAAAAAAATCAGAATTTTTTTATTTGAAGAATCAAAAGTTTGTATAAACTAAGCCATTAAAGCTATAGAAAACATTAGGAATGCAGAGATATCATGAGTACTAGAAATTATTTTGTTCATCTTTTTTCCTAAGGTCTGACAGTAAGTCTAGTAGATTGTGAAATAAAGATTGTGAAATAAAGAACAAATCAACAAAGAATGTTGACTCCTTCAAGGCAAGTATTATGTTTATCTTATTCATTGTTAAATTTATAACATCTAATTTTTAATTTAGCACATTGTATTCAATAGGTATTTTATTGTTTAAATGAATAAATTAAAATTTCCTGGATGCATATATTATAAATTTTAAAATATAAATTTTCAGTTCTAGAAATTTCTACTTATTCTATTAGTGATAAATCATACTAAAACATGGGAGATGTTTTAGTATGGATGTAAACTTCCAGAGATTATGGAAGTTTAAACCTAGTCTTTTCCAATCTAGTAATGAAGGAATTTATGTTGAACGTATGACTTGTGATGCAAAAGCTATAAATGTGAAATAAATCATCTATTTGATTTTTATGCATTTACTTGAAGTTCATCCCATGTAAAAGGAATGCAAAAGTTAAAACACCAAAAACAGATACAGGAATTGAAAGAGAAAGGAGGCTGTGTCATGCTATGTACTCAAATCACCACTGAAACAATGGAGACTCAAGGGATCAGGAAGTTGTTCCAGACAAAAGAAGCTACAAGGTCAGCGGTTGCTCCTAGACCTCCAGTCTCCACAGTTTATAAGACTCTGCCTTCCTCAGCTCTTTTGCTCTTCGTTAAGTCAGAATGGTCAATTTTCTTCATGCATCTTAAAGTTAGCTTGAGATGCTCTATCAATGAGATGCTTTTAAAGTGATCAAGTCACTCTGGAGACCCAAACACAAATCAACTGGCAAAGAGGCCTTGAGGAAGCAGGCAGGTCAACAGCACTCCCATTTGAAAGCAGCATTTTCATGAGTTTGATTCCCAGCTGGGGCATGTGAGTGTCTGTTTCAGCATCTCATAGAGCACAAAGAACTCAAACTGCCACCAAATAAAACTGCCTAACACAAGAAATGCTAATTTTAAAATTAGGTCATTGAAATTGTTTTCACTGAAGTTAGAGTCCAGCTACTGGTGGAAATACTTCTGGGTGAATGGGTTAATAAAATGAAACAGCTCCCAGGTCACCTCCCCCTCCCTTCTACCACATTGCTCCCTGCCCATGCCTGGTATGTTGGGGAATCTGTGTGATCCTTCAGTGCAACAGCAGTTCCCCTTCCCTCCCCCTTCTCCATCCATTGGGACCCTAGTTCATCCACTGTTTGTTTGTGGGGGCTTTGCCATTCCTCTGATCAGCAGAGGACAATTTGCTCTGTGTTGCAGTTCTCCATTTGGCTAGAGGATGGGAGGGTTGGCACTGCCGGGGCTGGCTACTGAAAGCAAGCACAGTGCTACCCCACAATGACTTGCCTCTTTTTCAGCTTGGCACAACATGTTGGAAGCTGGAATAGAGAAACATTTGTAATAAATTGCCATTGGGAGGAAGGCAAGGGTGCGTCTGAGGAGGTTCTGTGTTTTTTCCTCTCCAGTTTTGGTGAGATAGTCATGAACCTCTGTTTTGTTTTTCATATTTTAAATTCAGCCCATACTGAACTTACCACAGAAATAGATCTGCAATGATACTGCCCTCTCAAGCTGCCAATGCTGCTGTTCAGACTTGGACATTATTTGAGTCAACCCAGAGGCTGGAGATTTGCAGGAGAATGAAAGAGGTAGCTGTAGGAAGACACCCACTTCCTGCTTGGAAAACCTGTGTCAGATTTCATTTCCATCTCCGATAATCTTAGAAATCCATAGTATCAACATGGTGCTTGCCACAAAATGATGACCCACATTCACAGTCTTGCTGAAACAGAGAAATGGCTTTATGATGCAGGATTAGTTTTTCCCTTAAGTGAAAGGGCTCAGTAAGGATTGTCTGCCCTGGTACAGGCTCTGCTGTAGAGGCCTGCCTCCTGGAAGTCAGAGGCAAGGAAACCCTGAACCAGGGCCAGACGTCAGCGTGGGAGGCCGGCATGAAGGAGGCCTGAGGGGAAGAGGCAGGAGGAGGTCCTGGCAGGCAAGTGGGAGGGAGCATCAAACGTGGAAATCTGGAAAGACAGTCCAGGGTGTCAGGGACACTGGCCAGGGCGCCTCACTCTAGGGCTGAGAACCAAGGCAGTCATTCTTGGAAGAATATTAGCTTGGCCTTGAAGAAAAGGGAATCAGAACTTGGTCCCTAGAGGTGAATACTATTAGTATTTATAGAACAACTGAGCTGAGCATTGGGCTGGCAATGTTCTGGACACCAAGCACAACCCTTTTTCACCTTGCATTTCATACGTTGATTCACGTTTTTGCAACTCTCACTGGATTGTAAGCTCCTTGTGAGATTGTTTCAGTTACTATATGGAGGGGACTGAACAGGGAGCTGGGCCTGGAGAAAACCTTTGGTATATGTGAGCTGACTGAGGACTGAATGATATTGTATCTTTCAGCAGTCCTGCAATTCTTATTCTCTGGTTTTGGTTGACAAAATAAGCCTTAGAGAGATGAAAAGACTTGCTCAAGATCTCATATACACACTAGCAATTGCAAATTCAAGTTATGAGTGCTCTTAAAGCTGCACTATTTAGGAGACCAAACTGAAATGTTAGAGGAAAGGGGCAGGAGTGAGCCCAGGCTCTACAGATGGACTTGAGTGAGGACGAGTTTTAAAGGAGTGTGTTCCTGGAAGTTCTGTGGAGGGTAAAGGTGGAGCCATGCATAGGGTGATGTGCTAGTAAGCTTCTGAACTGCTGATGTTATGCCCCTCACACTACCTGTGCCTTGCCCTCGGTATTCCCATTCATGCATATAAAATAGGGCAATGCTACCAGACAGAAATCTCAGCTACCCAGTTAAATCTGAGTTTCAGATAAGCTGCAAATAATTTAGTATAAACATGTTCCTGATACTGGAGGGACATACTTGTATTTTGCAAATATTCATTTACATGAAGTTAAAATGGAACTGACATCTTGTTTTTCATTTGCTAAATTTGGAAACTATCCATGAGGGTTGGTTTTTAGGATGCATGTGGGAATCTGCAATCACCTCAACAACCCCAGAATTAGTTACAGGGTGTCTTGATGTGTCTATTGCTAGGATTTTCAGTAGTGAATGAGGAGTGCCCTATCAGCATGGGTTCTGGATTTCACAGCAGCTCAAGTACCCTCTTGTTACTCTTCAGAAGGGGAGGACATTGATTCAAGTGCTGCTCCCTTTACCCATCCCCCAATCCACAGTCCCTGCCATCCCCCCACCACACTGCCATTTCCAGAGAGGTTATCTTAGTTCGCACTATTCATTATAGAGAATCTGGCACAGAATAGGTGCTCAGTAAATACTTCTTGAGTGTTTGAGCAAAGAGGTTTCAAAATACATTACCTCAAAATGACTGTTTGTCCAGACAGTCCATAGTCAAATGTGGTTGATGTTCACAGATATAATAAGTTGTGGATGTCATGTCAAAATACAAAAAAAAAAAAAAAAAGTTTCTTTTTGAAAGAAGTTATTTTCTTTTCTATTTCTAAATTTATTTATTTTCTTACATTGTCATTCAATTTGGAACAGTAATTGATCTCTTCCCTTAGATGTCGTCCCTGTAGTTTGCCCACTATGACAGCACTTGTGACTCATCACCACAGTCCCTTATGCTCTCCTCTCTCCTGTTGTGACATCTTTCCCCATTCCTTTCCCCTGCTGAATGCCTCAGATTGATGGTTGGCTTGCATGCTTTGCCTTTTCCTGACCTTCTGTTTGGTTCTTTATATTCAGCATATAAGTGGAATCATCTGATATCTTTCCTTTTCCTTCTGATTTATTTCACTTACCATAATCCCTTCCAGCTCCATCCATGTTGCCACATATGGCAGGAATTTATTCTTTTGATTGCTGAATAGTATTCTATTCGTTTTCTTGATTCATTTATCTGTTCAGGGACATTTGAGCTATTTTTACTTCTTAGCTATTGTAAATAGTACTGTAACAAACATGGGAGTGCAGGTTTCCTGAAAGAAGTCACTGATGGTGTTATTTTAAAAGGAATTTGTGGGCAGAGCAATCTAGAACATTCCATAATATCTGATTCCCCAGGCACACATAACTTTGCTAGCATACTCAGACAGTCTGGGACATGGCATCCACAAAGCCACCCTTACACTATTAGCAATCAAGAAGTGCTATACACATTAATGTTATAGTTATATAACTTATCATCCAAGTGGGATGCCTTGATATGTACTAGAAGATGTTATTCATAATGCGATAAGACAATTGGTAGAAACTTGAAGTGTTCTGAGCAAATTGGTTTATAGGCACATCTTATTTTTAGTGAATACTAAGCCACCCTCCGGAATTACCAGGATATTATCACCTCCAAGTCTGTCCATAGACTCACAGTATCTGGCCACTCAGCAGTATCATTCTAAGCAGTAATACTGCTTTCTCCCATTAGTTTTATAAGAATTTTGAGACCTTTCTTATAAGTGTGATTCATATAATACTTTGCTAAATATATTTTCAGTCTCTCCATTATCCATCTCTAAATTGGGATTTTTTAGAGATCGTGGTTTATTTCATTTACCTCTATGTGGTGAATGGGCACAATGGCACAAACCAAGAAGGTGTACTTGAACTAAAGGCCCCAGTAGGGGTCAGCAGCAGATACCCTCACAATTTTATGACTGGTAAAGAAAGTAAGTTGCCTTATGTACACTCTGGGTCAACTTGAGCTCTGCACTACCGTCCCATTTAATCTGGAAGTCAAACCAATGATCCACATTTATCTGGAACATGGCAGGTCTCATGGCAGAGAGAAAAGGAACAATTTGAACCATGGACGGCAGCATTATTTGCACTTTCAGTTCATTGGTAAAATAAATCGTAATGCCAAGTCTGCTCTAGCAAGAAGGGAAGAGTAATTTTCCCTCAGGTGAGAACAGCAAATGTTTTGAACAGTCCTGGTCTCCTTTTCATCTTTAAATATGGTCCTTCTTTCCCAAGATCATGACTAGAACTTGTAGCCATTGTTCCCAGTAGGAACAACGAGTGGAAACTGACTCCAAACTGTCCTGGCTATGTGGTTGTGATGTGACTTCCCCCACTGGTATCCACAATGACTGGATACCAGGCACTGTGAAGGGTCCAGATCTTTAAGTCAAAGCTGCCTTTACATGGCTGTTTCTCAATAGAAGAATGGAACTTGCAGTACATATTCTAGATGAGATAGAATATCTCAAGCCCTAACTGCTTTGAATTTCTGTATCATAGTCCTCGAGTCACTCTCACTTGAAGTGCAGACCAAATTGGTTTAACCAGAGAACCCAGCAATTGAAGCTGTTCGGATAATTGCAACAGTGACTCCTTCCCCAGGAAGCCTTTCTCAGCCTCAGGCAAGGAGGTTCGCTTGAATGCCTACCAGATTTGGTCTAATCCCTTCATTTCTCCCTATGCTGTAAGCTTTGAATGTAATTATTAACCTATTTCATTGAATTATCTGTTTATTGTTTGTCTCATGGTCTTGGTGATATCATCTCTTGCAATACAATTATAAAAATATTACTATTTTTTTTAATTGCTCCAACATTAGAACGGGAGAGTAAATTTGGTCATAGTGAAGGGAAGACCATTATTTGGTGGGGGAGTAAAATACATTTTTTAATAAATGGGAATACTCTGTGATCTTATATTGAAAACTTAGCAAGAAAGTTTTTTAAAGATTAAATTTATTTATATTCATTTGATTTACAATGTTGCTTATAACTTAGGGTTATAAGATCTCCAGTGGGAAGACCATTTCTATTAGGAAGATGCTGATTAGGCATACGCAAGCCACTCTGAGCAGATTACAGGCTATGATAGTACCTTTTTAGAGTTTTTAAAGGCATCCTTAAGACCACAGTGCTTTTTATAGGGCCACTTATCTCCAAAGGGAGCCAATTTCATCACCCATGTCACTAAGTGTTTTTTCAGAAATTAAAAAATTAAGTATTATCTCCAGATGGATCTCTTAATATAATCAAGTTTCAACTGTTCTCCAAGTCTATTTCTCAGCAAATTCTAGGGTTCTGCTCCATTAATTTTCTAATTCTATGTTACCATCTCAGACTTATATTTTACCCATGAAAACATGAAGTTCAGAGAGATAGATCATTTTGACTATGTTCCCATACTTTGTTGATTGAAATATTTTTGAAACCTGACTGACTCTGGATGTGAACTGGAGTGTTAGGATAGTCAGTGGCAGGAGTGATGGGGCAAGATTTCCTGAGTTCTGTGCTGTGAAGACATCTCTTGTTGGAGTTTTGTGTCATGTTAAATAAGGCAATGCTTTTGAGTATACCCTGCCTGTTTCAGAATATAGCAATCCTTTAAAAGTTGAGTTATTCACAAAAATAAGGCCTGTAGCTGGCAAATGGATTAAATAGGGACAAACACACAGCATTACATATCTCATTTATAAAAGATGGTTGAGACACAAAAAATAATTTTTTCCAGGAATTAAGACAAAGTTGGATGTTGAGCATTATCCAGTTGTAGTGATAAAGAGGACCACTGGCTGGAAAATCTGACAAACTGATGACATTGTCTTTCATAAGCAATACTCTGCTGTTGATATGGACTTAACTACTTGGTAACTAAAGCTAAATTGTGTTATGAATTCCAATTTTTGAAAGACCCTCATACCTGTAAGGGTTCCTTCTTGAACCCTCTTGCCAATTCTCTAGAAGTCAAATACTATGCATCTACCAGGATTAGCTCTTGCTCATGTGTTTCTTAAATCTTCTGGTTGAAAATAGCTTCTTTCTCCATGGGACTCTAACGATAATTTGATTATGAATTCTTTATAATCATCATTCCATTGTAGCTAAGACAATATTATAACCTTCACATTTCATTTCTACTATTGTATTAAAATTCCTGAAGATGGTTACCTTTTCTCTTTGCATTCTTAAAAGGTCTAATTCTGTGCCGACTATTTATTCTACATCTTCAAATGTCTGCAATTAAATGAAAGTGAACTCCACCTGAATTGATGGAACCAGAGCTAAAACAAACCTTGAAAAAATTGTCTAGTGACATAAGAGAACCCAAAGAAATATTGAGAATTTTAAAAATCAAAGATAAGATGGAAGATTTAAAATGTGGTACTATTTGTCTTTTTTTCATTGTGTATTTTATATGATAGATTTTATATATTATAAATATATATCCAATAAAATATATAAATATATATCCAAAATAAACATCATCTTTTTAGTGCTTATAAGAAATGTTTATGAAAATGGTGAAAAGATTGAAATAGCCTTTCTCCTTTTCTATGCTTAGATGATGCTAAATAATGCGTAGGTCACAATAATGACTTATGTTAGGAAGTTGGGTTTTCTCTTACCTTTATAAGAGTCTGTATTTTTATTTAAATTACATGTGCAAGCTTAATAGCACATGTATCCCTTTTTTTAGCTTCTGTTTCCAGTAGTGGAACAAAGGGTCAGACTATATGGGAATACTGGTAAATATTTTGAGTGGACATCTTAACCAGGTAAGAAAAAAAATAAAAAGACCAAGTTCAGTCCATGAAACACTGTTATTTTGTGGGTTCTGGATAAGCCTCTGGAAAGTGTAGTGTATGTATCATCACAGAAGATTCATTGACTAAGAACCTGACTCTAATCTTGGATGACATATTGGAAAGCTGAATGCATGCATTTTTTTGTTGATGAAAAGAGTTTATATGGACAACATTATAAACATTTGGATTCTTTTGAAAGTCTAGAAAGTGTATATATGTGCAATAAAGAACCAATACACAGGAGGAATGAATAAAAGAAGTAATATCTGTGGAGTACCTGCCATGAACTACTTAATGTGTTTTGAAATAATAATGACAAATGTAGAAAAAGCATTATCTTTAATAAGTGTTTACTCTTTCTACACATTGAACAATTTATCCTTTCAATAAACCTTACATTGTAGTTTGTTTTATAGAAGAACAAAGAAGCTCTGTGATTATGTTAACTTGCTTGAGGCCACACCAAAGATGAGTGCCCACAACAGGGTTTGACCTGACCTGATACAGCCAGGATCAGACCTTATCCCAGAATAACCCAAGGAGCAAATGGGCTTTTTTTTGTAAACAAAAATTTAATTGTGATTTTGATTTATACTTCCCTGTTGATAAATGATGATGGGCATTTAAAAAAAATTTTTTTTTGGAAACGTCTATTCAGATTTTCTCCAATTTTTTTTCTATTGGGTTGCTTGTTGTTGATTTGTATGAGTTCTTCATAGATCATGATGTTCCCACTCATGAGAATGTCTCATATTGAAAAGACCAGAAATAAGGAGTATGATTGAGGCTATAGAGAAAATGGAACACTTATGGGGTTGTTGGGAATGGAAACTGGGCTAACCTCTGTTACAGAGGTCTCTCAAAATACTCAAAATAGACTTTGCATAGTCATCCAGCAATTCTACTCTTAGGATCTGTCTGAAGAATACAAAAGCACAAATGCAAAAGGAACATGCCTGTGTTCATTGCCGTACTATGTACAATAGCCAAATTATGGAGACAACTTAAATAACCAATGGCAGAGGGATAATAAAGAAAATGTAGTATATGTATATATACACACACAATATAGACAACAAAAATTTATGTTATTTGTGAGTTTAATGAAACTGGAAGGCACTATGCTAAGCAAAGTAAGTTAGAAGGGGATAAACAAATACCACATAATTTCATTCTTATGTGGAATATAGGGAAACAAACAAACAAAAAAAACAGACAAAACTATACCAAAACTGATGCTTGAGATCTAACTGTAGAGGTTAGGGTAGCAGAGAGGGAAAGAGGAAGTGGGGGGCAAGGGAGAAAAAGGACAATGGTGGAGCATTAGACATGCTTGGATGTGATAACATACATTTGAAGAGAACCTATACATACACAGTATTATATACCAATGTTGCCTTAATAAAAATAATATAGTTTATAATAGTGAATTTTTTACTTTTAGATTTACAGAAAAATTTGAAGATGGTAGAGTTTTAAGAATTTAACACTCAGCTTATCCTATTGCTAATGCAGTAAATTAGTATAGTTCATTTGTTACAATTACTAAATCAATATTGATACTTTATTATTTTTAAAAATAATTTATTTATGTATAAATTTCACCTCTTGGTAATTCCTGGGGTTCACCCCTCACCTTCCCTCCCTGATTGTTCTTTCCCTCCCTCTCCCACCCCTCTCCACCAGTTGTGTACTTCAGTTTGGTTTTTAGTTTATTAAGCAAAGTCTACAGGTTATTCAGATTTCCTCAGTTTTTACCTAACCTCTCTCTTTTATTCCAACTTAATCATACTAATTTAGTCATTTTCCCCTGGAGTTTGTCTTAGTTGTGATAGTTTCACAAACTTTTCTGTTTTTGATGAATGTCAGAGTCATGTATTTTGTAGAATATCCCTCATTGGTGGTCTTCATGGTATTTTTCTTACAGTGTATCTGAAGTTTTATAATTTTTGGGAGAAAAACCACAAAGAGAGTATCATTTGCATCACTTCTTAACAATGGTTCATATTGTTCACATGACTTATTACTATCAATACTTTTCTTGAGACATGCTTGATACAGTTTTGTAACATTTCTTCATTTTAAAGTAACCTGAAACAGATTTTTTAAAGAAATATTGCAGGGAAATGTCACAGAAATGAAATATAGCTAGTTGCATAGAAATTGAAACACACCAAGCATTTACCATCTCTAGTCTCTCTTTGGGTTAGACAGTCTCTCATTTCCTTTATGTCAAGTGCTTTCTTCAGTATCTTTTTTTTTTTTTTTTTTTTACTAACTGGTGGTAGTTTCTGGCTGTAGATAACACCATCATCTGATTTCCCTTTTCTCTCTCTGCCTTTTGAATTGCCTGCTTGTTAGTTGCCCCACATTTCTGCCACCATTCTCTGGTCATTCACCTGCTTTGCATGTATCTCACTTTCTTTTAGCTTCTTTCCCTATTGCTGGTGCCACTTGATTTCACCTGGGGATACCCATTGTTCCAAGTCCTTGTCCCTGTAATAATCTTACCCTTACTTACCCTATGAGTTAGGTTAAAGCACTGCCATTTTATAGGTGATGAAATAGAGGTACACAGAAAATTAAGAAACTTTCCTAAATGTCTGAACCAATAAACCCAGGCTTTTCATATCTAAAACCCAGACTTGCAAGCCTAAACTTAAAGCTGTATTGTTGTTGTCATATTCTATATTACCCCACTTAAACTCCAGACAATTCTGTGAAATTAAGTATGTTGGTCAAGACTGGCCATCTATTCAGTGGTAGAATGAACTGAGAGCCTCATTTTTTGCAGTTTTTTGAGCAATTTACCTTTAAAAATATCACAACATATAAATTAACCTGATGAATATCATTGACATAGATCTCTTCTGAAAAGTTGAAAAGATGCAATGTTTATGTCTTATCAAATCAGTTCAGATTCTAGTTTAGCACTCATTCGCATTAACTGGAGCAAGTATTCAGTACAGTTAAGGGATGTATGGATCTGGAATTTGTGATTAAAATTTGCATTACAAAGTTTGTAAGGTAGTAGATGGAGAGGGAAAAATGAAATACTGTACAAAAATGGGCAACAATGTAAGAAAAAGCCCCACAAAGACAAAGTAAAAATAGTGCCCTGAACAGTGGCAAAAAAATTGCTGTGTGAATCTTACTATGCACATAAGTATCATATGCACATATTTGTTGGGCAAAGGTATGCAAGTAAATGACTGGCAGCTATGCAAGGTGAAGATATTATTCTTTTTTATTGAGGAATTACAATGGCTTTAAACTTGTAAATGAAAGTCCCACATTTTCTGAAATTTTCTTATTATGATAGTGATCTTGTAAAGACAAAATAGTAGTGAAGGTGAAAGATGATAATGCCTTGGCCTAGGTGCTAACAAAGAAAATAGAGGAAACAAACACATGATTTCAAAATACTGAGGATATAGGCAAAGATCTGGAAATTGCTAAGAGTGATGGATGGCTGACAGGGTCACTGACTGAGACAGAGACACTAGAAGAAGAACTACATTTGGTTGAGGCAAGATGGCATGATGATGATTATGGATTCTCCAGAGATCTAATTGGGGATTTAAACTATTGCATATAGGGCAAGAAACTGGGGAGAAGTCTGGATACTGACAGTTCTTTGTGAATCATCTATAACACTATGGGTTTGACCCAAAACTCTTAGAGAGAGCAAAGAATGAAAAGGAAATCTGCTGCTAGATAATAAGTTGTAAAGAAGGCAAATTAGTAATAGGCTAATAAATTATAGCAGCAGGGGGAAATGTCCTAACAAATAAATGTGAGGACTGGACATAATCCAATGCTAGGAAAAAGACTAAGTCAAAAAAAAAAAAAAGTAATAGACTAGCAGCCCATGGAGTCATTACTTAATTTGTTAATTAAGCAAACAATTAGTAAAAATCTCTTCTATGCCAAATAACAGTTAAAAACTGGAACTATGAAGCCTAGTAGGATCCTATGAGCTGAGCGCTTTGACATGGTTTTGCTGAGTGTTATCCGCAGTTCATTGTGGGCTATTCAGCTGAGTCCTTTTCTTGCTGATTTCTTCCCCTCTTTTTTTTTTTTTGCGACTTCTGTATTAGTATGAGAACTGGGCAGGTTTAGGAAAAGGAAGTTATGGTAAGATGTTTTTCTAATTTGCCTAAATGTTCTCCAGGGTTGATAAATACATAGTGCTCTTGGAATAGGAATAAAACCCTTAGTACTTCAGAGATTTTTAAAAGTCTAATCTTTGACAAAGGAGTGAAACACCTACATTGGAACAAGGACAGCCTCTTCAATAAATGGTGATGGGAAAACTGGACCAAGACATGCAAAAAAAAGGAACCTAGATACTCTCCCTCACACCATGTACAAAAACTAACTCAAAATGGATAAAA
>PVHY01023096.1:0-21320 GCA_004024945.1 Uropsilus gracilis | reverse complement strand
AGAGATCCAGGAACAAAAGAAGTTCTATAATAAAGTGATTAAAGATATTAAAAGAAAACAAAAGAGACTGAATGGAATGGGGATGAACATGGAAAACATCAAACTTACTGGAGAGAATTTCAGAAATTGATAATGAAGATGTGCAAATTAATCAATGAAAGGAGGTGAAAAGGAATTTTAAAAACCAGGATATTTATTACAGCACTATTTATAATTGCAAGGACATGGAAACAACTCAAATGCACCAAAACAGATGAATGGATAAAAAGGATGTGGTATATATACACAATAGAATATTACTCATAAATTAAAAATGCAAGTTTGATGTTTTATGGTAACATGGATGAACCTAGAAGAAATCATATTAGCAGAAACAAGTCAGAAAGAAAAAGACAAATCAAATGGTTTCATTAATATATGGACAACCAAATGAATAGTACACAATTTGGGTGTGGGGATCAGCTGGAGTGGCCAGGGAGGGGAGGTGGTGGGTGACCCCTGTGAATTACAATGGTGTGAATTATATATATAAATTATTTATATAATAATAAAAAGAAAAAAACTGGGGAAATCCTATGTGAAATAAGATATATTACAAAGGAAACTTACAAATTGTGGGTATTCCAAAAGGTAAAGAGAGAGAGGGAAACAAAGACCCTATTAAAAACAAAACAAAACAAAGCAAACAGCTAAGAACATCCCAAGACCTAAAGAAAGATATAAAATTGGCTGTCTGGGAAGCAAGTAATAAAAACAAAAACCAAATTTCTGTATGCAAAATGACCATCAAAAAGACACATCATTGTTCAATTATCAAAAATAAAAGATAAAACAACATTGAAGTCTGATAGAGGGAAAGAATGTGACATATAAAGTTAGCTTGATTTTTTAAAAAGCTAATGTCAGTTTACAACAGTGTATATGATTCAGAAATATAGGATTGTATATCTTCAGATGTATGTTAGCATATCACACCCACTACCAACACACCCATAGTCCATTGGAACCATCTTCACCCTGCTGTTCACCCTTCTCATACCCTTTGACAGTTTAATTCAATAATATTAGAACTTCTAGGGTGGGCTTACACTTAGTGAATTAATTTATATTAATAATGAATTAATTAATAGTGAATATTAATATTATATATTAAATATAATATAATCATATATTAAAAGATAGAATTAATAGTGACTATTAATAGTGAATTAATAATATATATAGTTCCATTGTGTGTGTGTGTATATATATATATTATATATATATATAATATATTATATATATATATATATAAAACTTATGAGAGCACTAAGAAGAAGTGTTATATATACACAGTGTGTGTGTGTGTGTATATATATATATATATACACACACACACTGTGTATATATAACACTTCTTCTTAGTGCTCTCATAAGTTTTTGGAGACTTAAGTTATTTCCATATCTTGAATATTGTAAATAGTGCTGCAAAGAATATAGACATGCACATATCTTTTTTTGTATTAGTGCTTTTACATTTTTGGGTTGGGAATGGAATTTCTGGGTCATCTGATAGATCTATTTTTAATATTTTCAGAAGCTTCTATACTGTTTTTCACGAAGGCAGAATCAGTCTATGTTCCAACTTCCTATGTGAAAGTTACTTTTGATTTTCATTTCCCTGATGGTAAGTGATTATGAAAATATTTTGACCTTTTGCCTTTTGACCACCTGTTATAGTCTTACAAGCAGTTCCAATCTTTTGATTGAGTCATTTGTTTTCTACATGTTAAGATTGTGTGAGAAAATTGTATATCTTTGATAACTGTTCCTTGTCACATAATAGTGTCCAAATATTTTTTCCATTCAGTAGGTGTCACCTTGTTTAATTCATGGTCTACTTCACCTTGCAGAGTTTTTTGTTTTTTGTTTTTTTAGTTTGATTTAGTTCATCGTTTATGTTCTCTTTTGCTTTGCTTGCAGTTGGAGAGATGCCTGCTAAGACATCATGAATCTTATGTTGTAAAATGTTTTTGCCTATTTCTTCTACATATTTTATAATCTCAGGTCTTGCATCTTAATATTTCATCCATCTTGAATGATTGGCTTAAAAGTAGTATGTTAATTCAATAATAGTACAATTGCTCAGCAATTAAAGAACAAACTCAGACCATTCTTGGCAACAAAGATGGACGTGGAATGTATTATGTTTAACAAAATAATCCAGAAAGATAAATAAATAATGGATATTATCACTTTTATGCAGACTATAAAGAACCCAAAGGGTCAGATAAAGACAAACATTAAAACCAGTCTTAAAATTTGACCATAGATCTGAAGCATCCAGAAGGTGAAGGGTGGTAGTACAGGGTAGAATCCAAGGAATTCTGGTGGAGCCCTATAAGTCCTGTGGTGGAGGGAGAGTAGAAATGACCACATCTAAGGAAAGAAATGTCAAACTATTAAGAAGGCATACAAATGGATTTCCCTAAAAAAAATGAACACAGAGTTATTTGCCATGAAAAATATATAAAAGGAATCCAAATTCTAACAGAAGATAGAGCTATCACTATTCAGATGACATGTAATATACATAGAAAGTTCAAATTGTTCTATCAAAACTGCTGGAAAGAATATGAACTAGAAATAAAGTGAATGAATACAAACCAATATAGAAAATCTGTTCCATTTCTACATGCAACAATTAATTAAAAGAAAGAAGAATTAAGAACACCATCCTATACAAAGCACTAATTCAAAAGGACATGTTTACTCACATGTTTATTGCAGTACTATTTACAATAACCAGAATATGGAAACAACCTAAGTGTCCCAAAGTAGATGAATATATCAAAAAATTGTGGTATATTTATACAATGGAATATTATTCAGCAATGAAAAAAGACAAATTTGATGCATTTGTGTTAATATGGATGGACTTAGGAGGAATCATGCTAGCAGAAATAAGCCAGAAAGAAAAAGAGAAATTCTGAATGACCTCACCAATATGTGGGATATAGGGAGAGCAAACAAACAAAAGAAGAAGTAAAACTTAAAACTGACATCTATCAGCGGATCTGAAGGATAGAGCATGGGAAGATGGGTCAAATCAGGAAAGAAATTGGCACAAGAGATTAAGATGATCATTCACAGGTAATAAGGTTTTGGGAGAACCTTGTGGGTATACAATGATGTAAAAATAAATAAATAAATAAATAAATAAATAAATAAATAAATAAATAAATAAATAAATAAATAAATAAACAAACAAACAAACAAATAAATAAATAAATAAATAAATAAATGCAATCAGTTTATGAAAGTAACAGAAAAAAGATAACCATCCTACTTACAATTACATTGAAAAGGATGACATACCAGAGAGTAAGCTCAATAAAAATGTAAAGGATTATGTTTTGAAAACTCTGAAGACAACCTTTTTCACATTGATGTTTATTTGGTATTAAAAAGAAAGAACATACATTGACAGGGGGTGGGAAACCTAGGTAATATTAAATTCCCCATCCTAATATTTTTAAATGTTTGATAGCATGAATTATACTCACATTGCTTTGCAACGGATCTCCAGAAATTTATTTTACAAAGATCAAACTCTATGCTCACTAAACACTGATCTCCCCACTGTTTCTATGATTTTTACTAGTTGAGATACCTGATATAAGTGCAATCAAAATATCTGTGACTGGCTTATTTCATTTACCAATGAGTATTACATTTGCACAAAAGGAAACATATCTCTTGTTCACAGGTTAGGAACATTAACATTGTTAAATTGGCATATTATAGAAAACAAGTTACAAATTCAGTGCAATACCAATTAAAGTTTCAACATATTTCATAAGAAATTAGAGCAAATAATTAAAACATCTGCAATGATACAGAGAAGGATATGAAAAGTCAAAAGCAATTCTGACCCCAAAATATTCCCAGAGCTAGATAGATCATAATCCCTGCCCTGAAACTATACTTCACAGCCATAGAATGAAAATAGAACAAAAACAGAAACTCAAACTAGTGGAATAAAATAGAGATCCTAAAGATCCAAGAAATATATTGACAAAAATAGGACAGTTAAGTCATTGACAAAGAAACCACAAATTTACAGTAGAAAAAGGAAGACTTCTTCAAACAATAATTTTGAGAAACTTGGACAGACAAATGCTTACTTAAATCCATGTAAAATGTAATTTAAATTGTACTAAAAGCTTGACTATAACATCTGAAACCATAAGATAATTAAAATAAACATAGATAATAAATGTTGGGACATCAATTTCAGATATATATTTGAGAATGCAACCCCAACAACAAGGCTAACAAAAACAAAGAAACACAAGCTATGTGAAACAAAAAGATTTTATACATCAATGAAAACTACCACAGAAATAAAAGTCAATGCATGGGGTGAGAGAAAATAGTTTCATTCACATGTTTTTATCAAAACATAAAGAACTCATATAAGTCAACTAAAACAACAAATAAAACAGAATGCCATATGATCCAGTCATATCACTGCTAGCTGTTTACCTAAAGAATATGAAAATATCTATGAACTTCTATATCATAGTGACATTATTCACAGTAAACAAGTCATGGAACCAAACTATTTATCAAATATATTACTAGATACGGATATTTCAGAATATATATCTCAATGAAATACTATCTCTATAGCTATTATAAAAAAAGTGAAATGGTGGGGAAAATAGATCTTGAGGTGATTATGGTAAGTGAAAGACAGATCCTGGAAGATCACTTATTTGTGGACAATAAAAAAACAAGGAAAGCAAATTGGTAATACACAGATAAAAGAATCTGTAAACCTTTCAGTATACAGGTTACCAATACAAATTGTTGAAGAAAAGAAAGTTGGATAGAAGACAGGAAGGCATAGTGCATTTGGCCTTTGAGTTTCGGTATAGGATAAATGAAGCATTGGGAGGTATGACGTTGTACTACCAAATTATAGTTTTGTAAATGACTGACAAGATGACTGACAAAGTAATTAAAATTATAAAATAAAATTTAAAAATCAAACAAAGATAAAATAACTTCAACAAACCCAGGCCCGGATATTTGTACCAGAAAAGTCTTTCATATTTTTAGGAGCTATCAGCAATTCTCAAACTTTTCCATAACATACAAACTAGGGAAGATTTATTCATTTTGAGAAACCAGTATCAACCTAATATCACTATCAAACCATCTTACTAAAAGAAAAACAAGTTATAAAATAATCTACTTTATGAGAATGGCATAAAAATGCCAACAAAAAAGTTAGCATGTAGTTCAATAATATATACAAGATGGTTAATGTAAATGACCAGTAATGATTATTTCCTAGGAATTCAAGGCAGGTTCAACGTTAAAAATCATTATAATTTTCTCCCAAACGACTATTTGGGAGTATAAAAAAAGCATCATTTTATCATAAGGCATTAGAAAAAAAATCTTTGGTGATACAATATATTTTTAAATAAACATTTTAATTGTAGTTGTGATAAAACTCTAAGTACTCTAAGAATAAAAGGGAACTATTTCAACTTCACAAATGGAACACAGTGAAAAACCTACAAGTAACACCACATTTTATGATAACATCCTGAATTAATCAGAAGACTAAATCAGGAGTTTGAAAGAATGAACTTCAGGGAAAAAGCCAAAGCTGTGCACTCTCATGTTGATATTCACATTATATGGTTGCTCTAGGCAGTTAATATGACAAAAAATTCATAATTACAAACCAAAAAAATGAAATACTTCTCCACAAATAAGTTATTTTCTACTTAAAAAATCATATGATAATCATTTATTTCCTACAATCTATAAACTAATACATTAACTTATGTAGTTATAAAATGTGAGAATAATATGCAAAAATGTTATTTTTGCATACTAGATACAGAAAAATAAAAATATCCCTCAAAATAACACCAAAAACCAAAAAGGATTTTAGTATATATTGTTAAAAAATATGCAATATACTTTTTATTACAGAGGCAACATTGATTTACATCATTGTTTATGTTTTAGGAAAATAAGATTGCAGGAATTTTTACCACAACACAGACCACAAAAATATCCATGGTCAACCATTGTAGTCATTATGTACCCTCCCCACTTTGTTCTCATTCTCCTCCTCTCCAATTTCTTTATAAAGTCTCAGTTCCAAATTCATTTATCTAGTTTTAGTTCTTTGTCTGAAGTCATGTAACTCTTTTATTTTCTTCAGGTAGATATATATAGGCTGGTGTTGCTGGGTCATATAGCAGATCTATTTTTAATCTTTGAGGAATCTCTAAATCACAGGTGCTATACCAGTCTACATTCCCAACAGTAGTGTAAATGGTATCTAGTTCTCCACATATTACTAACTAACACATTTATGATATTTTTTATTTGAGCCATTCTCAAAGGTGTGTTATCGTACTTCATTGTAGTTTTGATCTTCATTTTCTTTACAGTAAGTGATGATGAGTATTTTTTCATGTGCTTAAAGACCATCTCTATGTCTTCTTTGGGGAAATGTCTGTGGAGCTCTTTGCACAGATTTTAATTGGGACATTTGTTTTCTTTTTGTTGAACATCAGGAGTTCTTTGTAGATCTATGCCAGTTCCTTTTAAGATGTATAGTGTGTGAATATTTTCCCCTATTCAGTAGTTTTTAATGATGATTTCTTTGGTGAATGAGATATATAAGGAGATTTAATTTGGAATAAGAAGAAAATTGAATTCAAATAAATCAGATTATAGTGCAAATATATGAACCACTTTTTTTTGGATTTTAGGTATGTCATTCTTGGATCTATAAAATAAATTAGTGTGTTAGGATGGGTTCTCAATCATTTTTCTGATTTAGTGCATTATAACAAATTAAAAAAATTAAAAGTAAAGGAAAACAATATGATAAAGCTCAGAAAAAAGAAAAAGATTAATTCATAGAAAATGAACTTGTGAAAATATTAAATATCTCTTAAAAGTGACTGGAATGAGGAACTGGAAATGTTACAGAAATTACTATGTTTTATAAATTGAAGAAAAACACATGATCCCTTTTCAAGCATTTATAATATATATAGTGAAACCAACAGGCATTAAAATAATAAAACATGATTAAAACCCATCATGATATGTAGGGTGTAGTGGAAAGAAATATCTAGGAGAAATCAAAGGCACAGAGGTGAATAAATTCTCCAGACACAGAGTGGAAAGCAGAGAAGGTGGATATACAGAAATATGTTGCTAAAAGTAGCAGTAGGTGAGATAGGAGAATTCTGTGATGAGGTTTTCTTTCAAATTCTGTTTTTGACTGCTTTCTAAATTGGGGTGTCAGTTATCTGCTGGGATGTCAGGTCTCAGGCCTGCCTTTGGCGCAGAAACATGTGCTCACATCTGCATCTGCATTTCTGGAGCTTGGGCTGGTTTCTCTGGTTATGGTGGTGGTCTTATGGGTCTTATGGACTTGTACCCAAGGCAACTTTATAATTCTTTTATCTAAGTTTCCCAAACCTGCCTGTTGAGCAAAGAATGGGGCTAAATTTCTAACTTTATTAAATTATAATGCCCAACAAGGGGGCATTATATTCTCATGCGACATGATAATATATGAATTATGAATAATATGAGAATGAGACAGTAAATTTTGCCCAGACTGAATAAAATCCAGAAATCACTGGCAAATATCTTTGAATATACAAAGAAAAAAAAATGGAGACATTAAAACTCCATCACCAGAAAATTTCTCAGTCCAGAATGGTAAACACTTCCTTGTGTTAACCTATCAGCCCAAAATAATTTATTATCAGCTAGGTTAGGAATCCTTCTCACTCTCTACCCTCCTTATCCATTGTCCTAATATATAAGAAATGAAACTAAAACTAAAGCCACAGCACCATCTAATGTCAAAAACAAGAAAGATACTATTAGATAAAACAAATGTGTGAAGAACCACATCATCAAATAATGATAATCACAGTCTCATGGAGTCAAAACAGTGAACAAATCTCTTAAAAAAAATTCAAAGACATGAATGGGTAAACTAAAGGACAGAGAGTTCAAAATAACTATAAAGACAAAACTCAACAAATTACTGGTAAATAAAAAGGACAAACTAATGGACTCAGGAAGGAAATTAAGGAGCAGAATATGCTCCTTAAGAGCAGATTCCACAGCCTAAACCCACAGTCCCTGGATCACTTTACTTGTGACTGAATCTCAGAGTAAATGATCTGTCCACAAAACCTGAGCTCAACAGAAGCAGGCTGCAGCTGAAAGATCAACTGGGTTTGGAGTATCATTTAATCATTTTATAATGTCCATCCCCATCCATTTCTTATCCTGTCCCTAGTTCGTGTGAATATTGTTTGCATGTTGGACTTTTTCCAACCTTTTACTTTGAACCTCTGTTCATTGTTGGAGCTTAAATGAGTCCACTGAATAAAAGCAGTAAGGCAAGTTATTTTTTTTATTAGTAAATTCAGTCCATCGAATTTTAAGAATTAATATACAATGGGTTGATAATTTCAAAGTCAGAATAGAGAATATCTTGATACCTAGTGCCATGTTTCCCCTTTGAAATTTCTCATCTAATTAACCAGAAGTATAAAGTCACTGCCACCTTGGCCCCACTCCAGACAACTTTGAAGGGTTATTCTAGCTTCGAAACACTTAAGGGAAGCCATAGTGATTGTGCCTTAAGTCAAACTCTTCTTATCCATCATCCTGCTTCCTTTATTCTTGCCCTTCATAAATTTTACACAGAAGGCACTCCTTAATAAATATCCTGCATTCTAAACTCATTCAGCCTCCTAAAGAGCTCACCTCAACTAGTTGGTTTCAAAAATGGTCCAGACATGTTGGATACTTTGCCTCAGGAGATGTTTTGCATTGATTGATCTTCTAAGATGTAGGGTTATATAATTTTTAGTGTATTTTTATTTCTGTTTTATTTTCCCTGTTCATTACTATTGTCAATATATTCTTTGTGTATTATTCCATTATATTAAGCTTTCTCTAGTAAATTTATCTTCTCTCTCCCTCCTTCCCTTCTCCCTATGCAGATATGATATGAAAATATTATTTATATGGAAAATGGAACTGGGTAAATAAGAAAAAGACTTTTTTAAAGAAGTTGGCAGCTATTAATTGTTCACTTTAGTTAAGTATAAAGACTAGGTGCGCCTTCTAGGTAATACACAAATAAACCTTTTTTCTCAGAGCACAGAAGTTCTGATTAAATATATGCTGGTCTGCTGATTCTATAATCTATTCCAAGAAAATTTCCATGAAGGACTTATCGATCCAAGCTTTGGGAATCCTTTCAGCGAAAATTTTCAGATTTTAGCTTTTTTGGAAATTGTCTAAGCTCCAGAAAACCACAATTCTCACAGTTTATCCTTTTTCAGGACTGCCTATATCCAATGTCCTGTTAAAACCAATGTAGGACCATGGCCACCTGAGTCTAACTCAAGATATTTCTGAAAGAATATTCAGGCTCCAGAACTTCCCTGAGAATTTAGCTTAGCCTATCATTGAGCTGGATCTTGCTCAGCCCTAAGCAGTCCTGCTTCATTTCCCTTATACACAGTTGACTCTAGGAATGCCATCAAAAGCATCTTAAATAATTTATATTATTCTCATGGAATGCTTGTTATACTACTTTATTTGGGGAATCCTCAATTATCATTTATTAAAATAGTCTCTTATTTTATATTTTCTTCTGAATTTCTATTATCATATGTTGCTATTTTTTTTCTTTTTCTGGATTTCCTTTATTATATATTCTTATTTACACATATCTTGCTGTGTGCTTTCTTATTTCAATTTCTTCATTTGTTTTCTACACCTCTGGGAAAGTATTATTAACTTATCTTCCTTAATAGCATTCTCTCATCTAGTCATCTATTAATTAAGTTAGGTCTTCAGCAGTTATAGTTCCTAGAAAAAAATTTTTAAATGATTCTACTTATAAATGTTTATATATTCATTGTCCTTCACATTGCCAAAGTATTTTTCTTACCCCTCTCTCTGGCATACTTATTTTAAATTATTTTATTGTTGGAGTCATTAATCCTGCCTAATTCACTCTAAATCATTCAATTCATTTTCATTCTTTTTGGTGACCTCATTTTGCAAAAAAAATTTTTTTTCAAAAATCTTGTCTATCTATGTTTAGGAAAGGCACTTAAGACTAGACCTCACACACACCCCTTCCAGGTTGCTGTGTCAGGAAGGGAGGCCTTGGTCAGGTAGCATACTCTTGTCTGGAGGGCTCTGTCGCATGAAAGCCAGCTGCACACCACTGGAGGTATCCAGGTCAGCCCAGAGGCCTCCATGCAGCCCGGAGTTCCTACCCTTCCTCCCCTAGCAGGGAGCAAAGGCGGAGAAGACCCCAGGGTAAGCCCCCAAGTCTGGAAAGCCCAGGAGGGGCTAAGGTGGGGTTGTAGTCCCATCCACCAGTGGATGGTTGCCACATGGGGCAGCCATCTGCAGCCCAGATTGGACAAGGCATTTGCCTCCTGGACCCAGCCCAAGGGGGCATTGGGATGTCACATGCATGGACATTTGGGCCTTGCCCACATGCAGGAAAGTACTGGTGTGCATCTGAGTGGGAAGGAGGTGGCGGGGGTGTGTGCCCCCTCCATTTCATCACTCTCTAGCTAATCTTCAGGAAGCACAGGTGGAAATGGCACAGGGAAGCTTGCAAATGGGCCAGAGTTTACCTGTGTCCAACTTCTGTGTGCACTGCACCCAGCTGGTGGTTGTGGGCACAGAGGAGGCAAGAGTCACCAGAAGCACCAGGGAAGAGCTGATGTCCCTGAAACTGCCCTAGGTTCCAGGAGACAGCAAAGCCAGGACGCCAACAGAAGAATCAAGAAACACCCACAGCCTGAGTGCATACTCATACTAAATGGGAGAGTGAGGCAAGCCCAAGCTGAAACATGGGCAAAATTAGCACTAGAAAATCCCAAGTAATTGTAGAACAGCAAGTTTTCCTTAATAGACAGAGAAAAACTCCCAGGAAGGAAAAGGAAGACCCAACAGCTGGAAAGTCATATTCAGTGGATAGCCCCAATGATTGCAAGAGAGCATCTTCCAACACAAAAGCATATCTAAACCCAAAGTCAACCACAGAAACATAAGCACAAGGCAGAATAAACACATATAGGCAAAGAATACCAGTAAACAAACTTGACAAATACAACTAAAACAGAGGCCCAATGCTTAGAACAAATCGAAAGACAAATAGGCAAAAACCCCACAAATGCTCAAACAAGCTCCTCAGGAAATAATACTCCACCAAATGAAAGACTACCATCAGAATCCAATAATGAAGAAAGAGAAGAATTACACCTCCACTCAGACAAGGAAATCCAACTGACCATAATAAGAAAAGTAAAAGACAAAAGAAGAGATAGAAGACCTTAAAGAGAAAACAAAAAAAAAAAAAAGAGAAAACAGTCATGAGCAACACAACTAAAGAACAAAAAAAAAGGAAGAATTCCAACTCATCTCAACTAAAACAATTAAAGAGTTGCCAAAAGGGCACCAAATTACTTCAATTAAAGGAAAACCACAGCAAGGCACATAATTGTAAATCTTCCAAGAGCACAAGATAAAGAAGGAATATTGAAACTGACCAGAGATATAAAACAGATAACTTACAAAGGAAAACCTATAAGGTTGATCTCAGATTTCTCTGAGGATACATTCTATCAAGAAGAGACTAGAGTCATATAATCAAAAAACTCCAAGACAAAAAATTCCAGCCATGAACACTCTACCTTGCAAAGACCTACTTCCTTTATGAAGGTAAAATAAGGACATTTTTTCACACAAAGTCTTCAGAAATTCACCACCTCTGAACCTCCAGTCCAAGAAACTTTACAAGAAGCCTTAAGATTGAAACCAACAGAAAACTAATCAGAAATAACAGAACAAAGTAGTAGTAGAACTTTGAAATGACCACCAAAAAGGTAAGCTCAGACTATCAAGTGTCAATAATCACCCTAAATGGTAATGATCTAAATTCACGAATCAAAAGTAAGCTGGGAGCATGTTAGTTGGGCATGGTAGTACGTACCTGTAATCCCAGATACCTGTGAAGCTGAGACTGGGGATTGCTTGAGTCTGTGGTACCCCAGGCAAAGTGAGCCCGCAGTGTCATGGGCAAAAATAGTGAGACCTGGTCTAAAAAAAAAAAAGGAAATAGAGAAGCACACTGTATCACAAAACAAAATTCAACAAAATGCTGCCTACAAGAAACAAACTTAAACTCTAAAAATAAGCACAGGCTGAAAGTAAAAGGCTGGAAAATAATTCTTCAAGCAATTGGCCCCAGAGAAGGCAGGGGTAGTCATATAAGTAGCAGATAAAGTAATCTTTAAGCTAAAAAAGTTGACAAGGGACAAAGAAGGACACTACATAATGGTAAAAGGTTTACTAATTATGAACATATACTCACTAAATGAGTGAGCATCAAAATTCATCAGACAATTACTAGCAGCACTAAAAGCAGACATTAACTAAAATATATATGTGGTTGGTGATTTCAACACCTCACTCTCATCAAAGGACAGATAAACAAGACAAAAATTATACAAGGACACAAAAGCTCTAAATGAAGATATTGGCCACATGAACCTAATAGATAGCTATAGGAATCTGCACCCTCAAAGAAAGGAAAACACCATTTTCTCAAATGCATATGGATCATTCTAAAAATTGATCACATAGATATTAGTACATAGACAAACATCAATAAAAACACAAAGATTAAAATAATCCAACTTTTTTCTCTGATGATTAAGGCAACAAACTAGAAATCAATAATGAAAATAAAACATAGGTGTGTCCAATATATGGAGACTGAACAACATGCTACTGAACAATTAATGAATAATTGAGGAAACCAAAGAAGAAAGTAAAACTTGTTTCAAGAGAAATGACAAAGTTGACACAACATTTCAAAATATATAGAGTTCAGCAAAAGCAATATTAAGAGGAAGGTTCATAGCAATACAGCTATTATCAAAAAGCAAGAAACAAACCAAAGAAATAACCTAATCTCTCAACTTGAGGAACTAGAAAAGGAAGAACAAAAAACCCAAGACTCAGAAGAAGACAATAAATAATAAATATAAAAGAAGAAATAATCTATAAATTAAAAGACATTCAGGAGATCAACAAACCAAAAACTGGTTTTCACAAGAATAAATAAAATTGATAAATTTCTAGCAAGGCTTGCAAAAAACAGAGAACCCTTAAATAAGTAGAATCGCAAATGAAAGAGGAAAAATTGCAACTGACATAGTAAAAGTCCAAGATAATTAGAGACTATTATGAGCATAGATATGCAAACAAATACAACAATTTGGACAAGAAGCACAGATTCTTAGAACAATACAGCAATCCAAAATTGAACAAAGAAGAAATAGAGGTCTAAATAGAAGAATCACAAGCAATTTCACTGAAATTGTAGCAGTCATCAAAATGCTCCCTAAAACCAAGAGCCCAGGACTGAACTGTTTCACAAATGAATTCTACCAGACATTCAAAGAGAAAATAATGCCTGACCTACTAAAACTTTTCCAATAATTTGAGAGAGAAGGAAAACTGCCAAACACATGTGAAGCAAACATTACACAAAAACCAAGCAAAGACAGTACTAAGAAAGAAAACTATAGACCAATCTCCCTAATGAACACAGACACAAAATTTCTAAACAAAATCCTGACAAATCAAATCCAACAATGCATAAAAAGGATTGTTCACCATGACCAAGTGGAATTTATCCCAGGGGCAAAAGGTTGGTACAACATCCAAAAATTAGTTAACATAATCTATCACATTAAAAAGGAGACCAAAAGCCATACAATCATATCAATAGATGTAGTGAAAGCATTTGATAAAGTTCAACCCCATTCATTACAAAACACCTTCAAAACCTCAGGATAACAAAAGACCGTATATATCAAAAAGTCTCTTGACCAGAAAAAAAACAAAATGAAGGTATTATAATTCCAAACTTCAAACTATACTACAAAGTCATAATAATTAAAACAGTATGGTATTGGTATAAAAACAGACAGTCAGACCAATGGAACAGAATTGAGTGCCCTGAAATAAAACCACACATATATAGTCCACTAATCTTTGACAAAGGAGTGAAAATTTACCTTGGAAGAAAGGTAGCCTCTTCAATAAATGGTGCTGGGAAAATTGGACTAAGACATGCAGAAAAATGGACCAAAACAACTGCCTTACTCCATGTACAAAAATCAACTCAAAATGGATAAGAGACTTAGAGGTCAGACCTGAAACCATAGCATACATAAAAGAAAACTTGGGCAAAACTCTCCATGAATTACAATTCAGAAATCCCTTTCTGGAAACATCTACAGATGGCAAAAAAATTAAGGAAAATATAAACAGATGGGACTACATCAAACTAAAAAGCTTCTGTACAACAAAAGAGACAACAGAATAAACTAGAAGATGCCCAACTGAATGGGAAAAAAATTTTGCCCTCCACAAGGGCAAAAAATGACAAGGGTTTAATAATGAAAATCCACAAGGAACTCATGCAACTAAACAAAAGCAAAACAAAAAGCCCAGTCAAAAAACAGGGAGAACTAAAAAGACACTTCTCCAAAGAGGAAATACAAATGGCCACCAGACACATGAAAAATTGCTCAACGTCGCTAGCAATAAGGGAAATGCAAATCAAAACCATGAGATACCACCTTATACCAGTAAGAATGGCCCACAACCAAAGAACGGGCAACAAGAATTGCTGGTGAGGATGTGGAGAAAAAGGAACACTAAACTCGTCCAACCACTATGGAAAGCTGTGTGGAGGACCCTCAATTTAATGAAAATGAAAATGCAACTACCATTTGATCCAGCAATTGCTCTCTTGGGAATCTACCCAAAAGAGACCTCTTGTGGGTACAAAGGGACACCTGTGCTTGGATGGTTACTGCAGCACAATTTATAATTGCAAGGACATGGAAGCAACCTAAATGCCCCAAAACAGATGACTGGATGAAAAAAATGTGGTATATATACACAATGGAATATTACTCATCAATTAAAAATGACAAATTTGATGATTTTATAACAACATGGATGTACTTAGAAGAAGTCATATTAGCAGAAACAAGTCAAAAAGAAAAAGACAGAAACCAAATGGTTTCACTAATATATGGGATATAGTGATAAAATAAACAAAGCCTTGAGGAAAAGTCAAAACAAGCTAAGCACCAAACTGAAGCACACAACTATGAGCAGGAGGAAAAGGGGAGGAATGGAGGGGAGGAGAGGGAGGGGTAAATCCCTGGGATTACAATGTTGATATATATATATATACCTCAAGATAAAAAGAACATATCTAAATATAATAGAAGTCATTTCTAACAAACCTACATCAAACATCATCCATAATAGGGAAAAACTGAATCAATTCAATTAAGATCTGAAACCAGGCAAGGATGCCCATTCTCACCACTCCTTTTTCACATAGTTCTGGAAGTTCTAGCTAGGGCAATAAGACGAGAAAAAGGCATAAAAGGAATTCAAATAGGGAGAGAAGAAATAAAGCTATCATTATATCCTAATGATATGAAACTATGTAGAGAACCCAAAAAAATCCACAGAAAAAGTAATTGAAATAATAAATCAATTCAGTAAGTTAGTAAGGTAAATCAACACACAAAAATCAATAGCATTCATATATGCAAAGAATCAATCAGAAGAAGAAATTAAAAAAAAAAACACGCCATTTACCATCACACCAAAGAAAATAAAATACTTGGGAATAAACCTAACATAAGACATGAAAGATCTATACAAAGAAAACTACAAAACATTTTAAAAGAAACAGAAGATGTTAAAAATTGGAAAGATATTCCTTGTTCATGAATTGGAACAATCAACATTATCAAAATGGCCATATTACCAAAGGAAATCTACAGATTCAATGCAATTCCAATACAGATCCAAAAGACATATTTTAAAGAGATAGAACAAAAATTACTGAAATTCATATGGAACAACAAAAAACCCTAAAAACCCTTTTGACAAATAGAAAGACCCAAATAGCCAAAGCTCTTTTGACAAACAGAAGAGGAAATGAAATTATTATAATCCCAGATTTAAAACTATGCTACAAAATCATAAAAATTAAAACAACATGGTACTGGTACAAAAACAAGCAAACAGACCAATGGAACAGAATCGAGTACCCAGAAATAAAACCACACCTATATGGTCAACTAAACTTTGTCAAAGGGGCAAAAAACATACAGTGAAACAAGGACAATCTTTTCAGTAAATGGTGCTGGAAGACTGGACCACAGCATGCAAAAAAATAAACCAAGATAACACCCTCACACCTTGTACAAAAATCAACTCAAAATGAATAAAAGACTTGGATGTGAGACCTGAAACCATAAAATACATAGAATAAAACCTGAGCAAAACCCTTCATGAATTGTACTTCAGAAATCCATTTCTGGACACATCTACAGCTGGCAAAAAATGAAGGAAAATATAAACAGCTGGGACTACATGAAACTAAAAAGCTTCTGTGTAGTAAAAGAGATATTAAGCAAAACAAAAGAAACCCAACCTACTGGGAGAAAATTTTGACCTTCAAACAAGTGATATGGGTTTGGTAATAAAGATACACACAGAGTTCACACAACTCAACAAAAACAAAACAAAAAACCCAGTCAAAAAATGGGGAGAAGAATTAAAAAGACGCTTCACCAAAAAGGAAATACAGATGGTCAATAAGCATATGAAAGAATGCACTACATCACTAATAATCAAGGAAATGCAAATCAAAACCACACTGAGATACCATCTTACACCAGTAAAAATGGTCCATTAAAAAAAGGGGGGGGGCAACAAGTGTTGGCACAGATGTGGAGAAAAATGAATTGTCTCACATTCCTGGTGGGAGTGAAAAATGAATTGTCTCACACTCCCAGCCACTGTGGAAGACTTTTGGAGGACCCTTAAACATTTGAAAGTGGAATTATTCAACTCAGCATTCCCACTATGAGGAATAAACCCAAAGGACAAAAAAACACTAATTAAAAATGAAATTATATGTGCATGTTTATTGCACCTCTGTTCACAACTGCCAAGATATGAAAACAAACCAAATGCCCCAAAATTGATGAGTGGCTGAAAGAAATGTGGTATATGTACATGATGGAATATTACACATTGGTTAAAGAGGACAAACATATATCATTTGCAGCAACATTTATGGAGCTAGAAGGTATCATATTAGCAGAAATAAGCCAGAATGGATGGTCTCACTTATTGGAGGATATAGGAAAAAACAAATGAATAAGAAAAATTTGAAGCAACCAACAGAACCAAACCATAGAGTGAGAAGAAGAGGAAGAAAACAGGGGAGGCAGAGGCACAGAAGACTAAGATGGTTAAGGGGTGTTAAGAAACAGGAGTGCCCTGTGATACATGATGTAATATATATATTATAATAATGATAAAAATAATAAATATGGAACTAGGGAAGGATGCCCAATCTCACCACTACTTTTTAACATAGTACTGGAAGTTAAAGCTAGGGCAATAATGCAAGAAAAGACATGATAAGAAACAAAATGGGGAAAGAAGATGAAACTATCATTATATGCAGGTGATATGATTCTCTATGGAGAGAACCACAAAAAGTCCACAAAATAAGCTACTTGAAACAATAAACCAGTTCAGTAGGGTAGCTGGCTATAAATTCAACACATAAAAATCAGTAGCCTTCTTATATGCAAAAAATAAGACAAAAGGAGAATTTTTTTAAAAATCACTCCACTCACCAGTGGACCAATGAAAATGAAATACCTGGATATTTCATTCATCAACAAAAAACATAAAAGACCTATACAATGAAAACTATAAAATATTGTTAAAATAAATATAAGAAGACTTAAAGAAATGGAAATACATTCCATGCCTCATGGATAGGAAGAATTAACATCAAAATGCCACCTTGCCAAAAGCAATCTACAGATTCAATGTGATCACCCCCAAGGAGAAAAGGGAAAGCATAAGGAAGAAGCCAATGAATTAAGAGAAGTAGTAGAAAAATGTAAGCAAGAATGCAGTAAAATGGGCAACATCATCAACAGAGAAAAACGAAATTGAAACACTAAATAAGAAACTACAGGAGATGCAATGCATAAAATGAGAAATAGAAGAACTCAAGAATGCAGGGAAGAGCCATGAAAGCAAATTAGAATAGAGGAAAGAATCAGCACACTAGAGGATACAGAAGTAGAGAGAATGAAGAAAGAGAGAGAGGAAAGCAGAATAAGAAAACAGAAGAAAGAATCAGAGATCTGTCAGATACCCTAAAGAAAACAAATATAAGAATAATTGGAATACCAGAAGGGGAAGAGAAAGACATAGGATCTGAAAGGCTCTTCAATGAAATAATGGCGGAAAATTTCCCAAATCTGAAGAAAGAAATGAAAATAGACATACAGGAAGCAAAAAGGACACCAAACTACTTTAATGAAAGAAGAAACACAGCAAGACACATCATAGTAAAACTTACAAAAGTTAAAGATAAAGAAAAAATTATGAGAATAACAAGAGAGAGGAAACAGATAACCTACAAAGGAAAACCGATCAGACTGACCTCAGATTTCTCAGAGGACACACTCCAGGCAAGGAGAGAATGGTGTCACATCTTCAAAACACTCCAAGACAAAAAGTGTCAACCAAGAATACTCTACCCAGCAAAGCTGTCCTTCCTTTATGAAGGAAAAACCAGAAATTTCTCAGACAAACAAAGCCTACAGAAATTTGCTACCAGCAACCCCCCTCTCCAAGAACTCCTGAAAGAAGCCCTAAGAGTGAAACCTGCAGAAGAATAAAAGGAATGAACAATTAAAAAAAAAGAAAGAATAAACTAAAACAGAACCCCAAATGACCACCAGGGACCCATTGTTGGACCCTCAAACATCAATAATTACTCTAAATGTCAATGGGTTAAACTCATCAATCAAAAGACATAGAGTAGGAGACTGGATTAAAAGACAGAACCCAACATCTGTTGCCTCCAAGAAATACATCTGATCCTGAAAGACAAGCATAGATTGAAGGTAAAAGGATGAAAAACAATTCTACAAGCAGATGGACCCCCAAAAAGGGCAGGAGTAGCCATCCTTATATCAGACAAAGCAGATTTCAAAATTTAAAAAGTAACAAAGGATAAAGATGGCCACTACCTAATGGTTCAAGGGACAACAAAGCAAAAAGATGTAACAATTATCAACATATACTCACCAAATGAGGGAGCACCAAGATTTATAAGACAGCTACTAAGAGAGCTGAAAACAAATATAAATGAAAACACATATGTAGTAGATTTCAACACCCCACTCTCAACAAAGGACAGATCAAAAAAACAAAAGCCACACAAGGACACAAAAGCCTTAAAAGAAGATCTAGACAAAATGGACCTTATAGACATATACAGGATGCTACACCCACAAGTAACAGAATACACCTTCTTCTCAAATGCACATGGATCCTTCTCTAAAATGATCACATACTAGGCCACAAGGCAAACATGAATAAATACACAAAGATTAAAATAATACCAACCTTTTTTTCAGACCACAAAGGCATCAAACTAGAAATCAACAATGAAAAGGAAGTAAGAAGAACACCTAACGCTTGGAGACTGAACAACATGTTTCTAAAGAAAGAATGGGTAAATGAAGAAATTAAAACTTATTTCAAAACAAACGACAAAGAAGACACAGCTTTCCAAAATGTCTGGGATACAGCAAAAGCATATCTAAGAGGAAGGTTCATAGCAATACGGCCCACATCAAAAACCAAGAAAATAACCAAAAAACAACGTAATCTACAAACTTGAAAAAATTAGAAAAAGAGCAACAGAAAAACCCCAAATCCAGCAGAAGACAAGAAATAACAAAAATAAAAGAAGAAATAAATAATCTAGAAGCCAAAAAGACTATCCAAAAGATTAATGAAACCAAAAGCTGGTTCTTTGAAAAAGTAAACAAAATTGATAAGCCCCTTGCAAAACTCACAAAGGAAAGAAGAGAGAAAATCCTAATAAACAGAATCACAGATGAAAGAGGACAAATTATAACAGACACAAAAGAAATCCAAAGGATAATAAGAGATTATTATGAACAACTATATGGAAATAACCACAACAACCTGGATGAGATGGATAGATTCTTAGAAAGATACAACTCCCCAAAATTAAACAAAGAAGATATAGAGAACTTAAATAAACCAATCACAACCAGTGAAATTGAAGCAGTCATCAAAACTCTACCTCAAAACAAGAGCCCAGGACCTGATGGCTTTACAAATGAATTCTACCAGACATTCAAAGAAGAAATAATGCCCGCACTACTAAAGCTTTTCCAAAAAATTGAGAAAGAAGGAAAACTGCCAAACACATTCTATGAAGCAAACATCACACTCATAACAAAACCAAATAAGGACAGCACCAAGAAGGAAAACTATAGACCAATATCCCTAATGAACACAGATGCAAAAATCTTAATCAAAATCCTGGCAAACCGAATCCAATGATACATTAAAAGCATCATTCACCACGATCAAGTGGGATTTATCCCAGGGGCACAAGGATGGTTCAACATCCGGAAATCAATTAACATAATACAGCACATCAACAAAGAGAAAAACAAAAACCACATGGTAATATCAATAGATGCAGAGAAAGCATTTGACAAAGTCCAGCATCCATTCATGATAAAAAGCCCTTGAAAAACTGGGTATTAAAGGAACTTATCTCAACATAATAAAAGCCATCTATGACAAACCTACAGCAAATATCATCCTAAAGGGAGAAAAACTAAAAGCATTCCAGCTGAGATCTGGAACTAGGCAAGGATGTCCACTCTCCCCACTACTCTTTAACAATGTATCGGAAGTCCTAGCTAGGGCAATAAGGCAAGAGAAAGGCATAAAAGGGATACAAATAGGTAAAGAGGAACTGAAGCTATCATTATATGCAGATGATATGAGTCTCTACATAGATGACCCGAAAAAATCCACAGAAATAATAAACCAGTTCGGTAAGGTAGCCGGATAATAATAAACCAGTTCGATAAGGTAGCCGGATACAAAATCAACACACGGAAGTCAGTAGCATTTCTATATGCAAAAAGTCCTCCAGCCCCTGGGAGGGACCCCCTCGCCACACGCCACCTCCGTCGCCCCTGGGAGCCACCCCCCTCGCCGCCCGCCACCCCCGCCGCCCCTGGGAGCCAAGC
>PVHY01023095.1:0-21482 GCA_004024945.1 Uropsilus gracilis | reverse complement strand
TCCAGGGGGTATTTCAGCAAGGACATGGACAGAGCAAGAGGCTGAGGTGGGGTGAGGGAGCTCAGCATGAGAGAAGCCCAAAGGGCAGGCAGGCCAGGAGAGTGTGGTGTGGGACTTCTGAGGCTGCACAGACCATACTCTTCAGCACAGCGAGAGCCAGATGAAGAGAAGCCCAGGCACATGGGGCCCCATGTCTGGGCTTCTCTTCCTCTGGCTTAGAGGAAGTCCGGAAGTCCACCTGCTCAGATTTCCCACGCTGGAGGGAAACTGCTATATCTGAGATGGGGAGGCTTCTCTAGGGTGGCACAAGTTTGACAAGATGCACCTGAGCAAGCTGCTGGCTGGTAAATGAAAATACCCCAGGAGCTCTTGTCCCTGCTCTGCTTCCCGTGGGCAGGTCTGGGCATCTGAAGCCTGGAGATCAGGTTCTGCTCAGATGGGGCAAGGGTGGGCCTCCCTAAGCTGACCCATGGATGGCCTGCGGCTGAGGACCAGGAGTGGACATCCACCTCTGAGCTAGTGGACCCCTAGTGGCGACCGGCCTGAAGCCCTTGGATTCGGTAGACCTGGCCTGCTCCTCTCCACCTGGGCTAAACATCTAGGGACAGATGGGGAGATGGCTGACACCACCCAGGGTGACAGAGCCAGCGGAGCCTGCTCCTACCCAGGCCAAACTCTGCATTCCTCATGGTAAATCTGGTACCCCTGAGCAGAGCCTGCTGTGGCCCAGGGCTGATGCCTCCAAGCATCCATGAGGTCTGAGGAGGCAGTTGGCTGGGCACAGACTGGGATATGTTCACAGCTTGTTTATCATAAGCTACACGTGGCACTAAGGTGGCCTTCCATTTCCGCTCTCCCAGGAAGTACACTCTGGATGATCTGCTGACCAACATCATGCTCTACTGGACAACCGGCAGCATCATCTCCTCCCAGCGCTACTACAAGGAGAACCTAGGAACGAACATAATGGCCCAGAAGCATCAGCAGTAAGCCTGGCTGAGTGGGGCTCCAGAGGGGCCTCCATGGCAGGGAGTAGAGGGGACAGACCCTCCAGTCCTGGGCTGGAAGACAGGCATTTGACGAAAAGGATAGCTGGCCTTCAGGGTGCATAGGGTGTCTGGGATGAGAACACCATGTAAAGAGCAGAATGTTCAGAGAACTCTGAAATTATCTGAGAAAACATCCACCTGGCCCCATATGTGCCTCCTTGCTGCCCCCTCCGAAGGGTACTGGCTGGATAGTTTCTAGGGTTTGTCCAGTGACCAGGTAGCAGTACAGGGGAAAGGGAGCCAGGTGCGTAGGTAGAGGCTGCCCCATCCTACTCCCACCCCCGTTTTCACCTGGGCAGGACATGTATGCATTGGCCTTCCTGAGAAGTGCCTTCAGTGAGCTGGAATGAGGGGGGTGGTTAAAACCTTAGGCCTGACCTTTTCTTTAAGTGTCCATGTGGATGGACCAGGTGACCCTCTCCAGAGCCTCTGAACTCGCTGCTGTGAGGGAGCACAGGGGCCAGGTCATAGCCTCACCCCGCAGTGGGGTCTCTGTCCTTTTCCAGGATGAAGGTCTACGTGCCCACCGGTTATTCTGCCTTCCCTTGCGAGCTGTTACATGCTCCGGAAAAGTGGGTGAAGGTCAAGTTCCCGAAACTCATCTCCTATTCCCACATGGCCCGTGGGGGCCACTTTGCTGCCTTTGAGGAGCCGGAGCTGCTCGCCCGGGACATCCGCAAGTTCGTGGAGCTGCAGGAGCGGCAGTGAGGCGGCGGGGATGGCTGTCCCAGTCAGCCGGCCCTGCACGACTGGCCCTGCCCTCTCCCCAGTGCCCTCCATGTGAGAGGAGGGCTAGCAGGGGCAGCCTCCCAGTCTTGGTAAGGCTACCCTTCCTGAGAAACAAGTTTGTGTCCATCCCCCACCCACGCTGGAGCCCCATGCTCACCATCTCCATACACCCCCACCCCCAACACACAGGTGTTGAACAACATGGCTTTAATGATAAATGATTTTACTAATAAGAGCAGCTGGAGCCAGGTGACTTGTGCGTCTCAGCCCCATATGGGGTTCCCCTTTCAGCAGAGCTGGCTGGTCTGCATCTGGGGTGAGGGTTCCAATCAACCCTCATGGGAAGGGTAGGACAGGTGCTCTACAGGTCCTACAGGGACACCAGTATGGTCCTCTACCCCTCCCAGTGCCTAGTGGGAGAGGGGAGGCAGGCAGCTCAGAACTAAGACCCTGATCAATAAGCAACCGCTGAGGCAGGAGCTGCAGAGCAGGCCCATGGCCCTGCTGCCCTGTGGGGACTGAGGGACGCTGACCACACCTTCCCTCCATCTCCTTGTGCCTGTGGGGCCCTTGGTGGCAGTGCTGAGTGCCCAGAGTTGCCTCTCAGCCCCAGGATCTCACAGGGAAGGGAACGGCAAGGTCTGCTGGGCCTTCCCAGCAGGGCAACAGTGCCATGGCCACGCACAGCCCTGCACCCAGCCACATACCACTTTTCTGCCCCATCATACTTCTCCCTGAGTGCTGCCATTCCTCCACCTGGAAGAAGCAGACAGGTGGGGATAGCCTGGAGACTGAACCCCTGCAATGCCCTGAAGAGAGAGAGGAGGCTGGATCCAACCAGCTGAACTAAATGAACTGATCAGTGGTCCTCACTGTCTCTGCCTGCTGCAGGGTCACCTGGACCCAGACACTGAACCATAACACAGAACCATAATGAGATAAGGGGTGAGGGCTGCAGCCCTTGCCTGCTCCCACAGCTCCCTGTGGGAGTTGGGGTTAAAGGCTTCACACATGGGTGGAAGCTGGAATAAACCTGACCACCGTAGCTCTGCTGCAGGCTCTCTGGTTAGGGGTTAGTTGCGTGTGTGGCAGGGTGGGCAGTCAGAGGGAGGGGGTCTCCCTCTTGTTACACTCTCCAGTTACCTGAAACAGTCACCATAGCTGGTGGGTCTGGAGGCTGACACTACCAATACCTGATGTGGATCAGCAGTGCCCCAGCTAAAGAGTGGGAGGCTTGTGCAGAAGAAGGAACTGGAAAGGAGCAGTCCTCAGGTGAGCAAGCAGAGTACAGAGCTGTGAGCACCCCTCTCCTCACCTCCCCTCTGACCAGAACAGATACCACCTGAGGGCTCTCTCCCCCTTCCCCTTCAGTCCATGGTCCATGCACCTCTGGTGCCATCTTTTCAGAGCACTTAAAATGGGCAAACAGTCCTGTACTCAAATGAGTGAAAGTCAAGCCACTTCTCTGTGTCTCTGCACCTCTGGCTCCGAGTCTGGTCCAGTCTGCAGCTCACCACCCTCAGGCCTCCTGGTCGGGAGCGACCACACTATCCACTGGGCTGTGGACCAGGCTGTGGGCCAGGCTGTGCCCCGAGAGGGTCTCGCTGATATTGTGGATGGCACCGTAGTTCTGCTGCTGCTGGGGTGACAGGGCTGTTTTCTCTGATGCCAAGCTTTTCAGAATCCAAGGCACGTAGGGCTGCAAGCAAATGACATCAGTGCTTAGATGGGGTAGCCATGAGACTCCAGACCCTGTTCTTGCCTGCTGCCCCTTGCCTCCCTTCAAGAGGTCACAGATACTCATAAAGGACACATGAAGAGAAACAGCATCAACTTAGGATAGTAGAACTCCAGTTCTTTTTTTAAAAATTTTATATATATATAAAATATATATATATATTTCACATCGTTGTGATCCCTGGGGGTCCCCCACCACCTCCCCTCCCTAGAACTCCAGTTCTGCTACTACAGAGCTCCATGCAATCACAGCAAATCAAGACATAATCAGTCACTCAGAGAAGGCTGCACACCCATTTCTCAGAGGAAACAAAACTTCCTGGTGCAGCTTTGGGAGTTCTCACTTTCCATAGGAGACAGGTCTGTCTGCATAAGACAGGCTTAGGATGCTATTGTGGGGTCACTGGGATCTGAAGGAATCTGTCGATCCTAGGCTTCAGCTGCTGGCTCCAGGGAGCTCTCTCCCCAGACACAGGCTGAGAAAGAGGGGGCTTATACCACCCACGGGCTCAGTCTCTTCCTGGCCTACAGGCATAGCCACAGGTGCTTCAGAGTTAATGAATCTGAGAACCTTCATCTAGGAAGGAGCCAGCAAGGACAGACCCTGACAAGAGTACTGCCCGACACCTGGGAGGCAGTAACTGGAGACTACTGCTCCAGTGGTGGTCACATGTAGGACCCATGGCTCCATATTTCTTTCACAGCCCAGGCCTAAGAGCAGGACCCTGAAGCAGAAGGTAGGGAGATTCAGGGAGGATGTGAGTCCTGGAATCTGTTTATCCTTGATGCACTGCTCCAAAGCAGGTGCCACATTTATTTGTTGAATTCAAAGGGGAGTGAATCTGATACCCTCAAGCAGGTACTGACAAAACACTCATGATAAAGCATCATGAAACCACTAAAGGCCCAGACTCACCAAGCATTAAGTATGCAAAGAAGGAAAGTAAGCACGGAACTGGAACCACAGGGGATAGGCGCACACTGTGCTAAAATTAGTTCTCTTCTCAGTGGTTGTGGCTTGGCATATGCAGGGTAATACATCAAAGGGACTAGGGATTCCTTCTCAAATGACATTAATTCAGAAACTTGCCTGCCACCTGATCAAGGAGTCTCTGTCTCAACACGGATGATCAAAGCATATTTGGCTGGGCTCATTTGGCTGGGACTGCCGTGAACACTCAGTGCTGAGGTAAAAACCAAAACTTACTATGAATGGTGCAGGCCCCTGGGCCTCAGCCTCACTTCCTTTGTCGCTTGGCTGTTCTTCTGTCTGCAGATAACAGCAAAACTTGCAATAATAAACAAAACTGATTTTCCTGAACTAACAACCCTCCAAACAAACAGACTATTAACATGCAGAAAAACAGTACCAGCTGGCACTAGGCTCCCAGTCACAGCCCATGAGAGGGTGGGGGCAGTACAGGGAGCAGGGAAGGAGTGGAGGAGGGAAGCTAAATAGTGCACCCAATTACACATGACTTTGCCATGTAAATAAAGTCTGGAGAAGGTGATAGGTGTGTTGAGAATGTGAACAGTTGGAGGAGGGGTGAAGAGTGAACCCACCATCTTTTCTGGGGTCCTAGCTAGGCATCTTGGAGTGAAAGACCTTTACCTTGTAGTTCAGAGGGCTGAGGTGTTTGAAGCATCCAAAGCAGGTGTAACCCAGGCAGACCAGGATGGTGAGCAACAGCACCAGAAAGGTGAACAAGGTGAGAGGGGCTTTCAGACCTGGGGACAAAGGATGTTCGAGGTCATAGCTCTGGGACCTATGGCTCTGTGTTCCAGTCTTGGTAAGAAAGGTACTCTGGACTTCACCATACCAGGGAAGGGAACATGCATAGTGCAGCAACTGTGTGTGACATCTCCCCCAGGCAGAAAATATGAAGGCAAGGGGCATCATTCATACATACCCACCCTCCCCACATCAGAGCATGTGCCCTCATAGCCAGAATCAGGGAATGACCCAGGCAACAGCTAGCATTCTCAAAACAGACTGAAGATACAGGGTCAGTAGTCAATGTCAACTTGCTAGCTTCCTTGCTGAGTGTCCTGGTTTTGGTGGGATAGAGAACCCCAGTTCCCTACTTCCCACCCCAAATGAGTTTTCCCATCTTCTGTGGTTCACTCCTCAGAGCTGACAAGACTTTCTGTGGCAACTGACTTGGCCCTTCCCCAGCTTACATTAGCACTCAGGCTAGCTTGGGAGCTGCACCCAACCAGCCCTCACCCTGGGGTACCCTCTTCTGCTTGGACACCAAGTTGACGCTATTAGAGCAGTGGCTGCCTCCACACATACCCAGTCCCCACTGCCAGTTTCAAGGGGCCCTCACCCAGGCGCAGGAAGGAGAAGAAGTAGAGCCAAAAGAGGCACATGATGGGCGCAGCCAAGGCCTGGTTTACAGCTGCGAAGTGGATTCTCTTCTCCAGCTTGGCTGGTAGGTAGACAAAGTAGAGGTTGTGCCGGTCCACCATGTGCTTGAGCAGGATGTAGATGAGGCCTATAAGGGCAGAGCTTTGAGTTGGGGAGTTCTGCCCCTTTCCTCTGGAGGTGTCCCTGGGGCTTCTGGCAGAATCAAGCTTCCACCTACTCTAGGGCAGAATCAAGCTTCCACCTACTCTAGGGCTACTCACCAAATGGTGCAATGATGGGGCAGGTGATGCTATAGGCCATGATGACAGTGAAGACACACAGCATCCATGCGTACATGGCTCCAAACTCATATTCGAAGGCCTGGTGCTGGGAGGAGATAAGGAAGAGCTCACAGGCTGACTCTACCCTGACCCTACATATGCTCCAGGTGGTAAGGAGAGAGCAGAGTAGAGAAGCCCTTTGAAAATGAGAGGCCACCCCGACACTTTGAGACCCTTTTTTCCCTCCTCAGCCTTCTCCACTTTGCTCAGAACACACCCAGACCTGGGTCAACCTCCCCATGCTCAGCCTGCGATTCACAAAGTAGGGACACCTGTAGCACCCACCTCGTAGCATGTTCTGAGGATTAAATGAGAGAATGCTGTGGCCCTCCAGCTTCCCCAGCAGCAAAGGAGAGTAAAAGATAAGCAACTACGCGCTGCCCAAATCACATGCAAATGCCCAAGTCCAAAATGTGTTGACATCTGTACTAATTAAGAAATTATGCCCATGGAAAAGGAATGTGTTTGAGTGTGATGTGTGTTTGGGATCAGATTGGCTAAAATGTTCAAGTCCAAATTTTTCCCGTGGCCCGTGAGCTAGAGTCGGGGATAATGAAGGTACACACCATTCACACAGCATTCCTCAAAGCAGCGGCCAGTGCCATGGCAGTTCCACCCCACCCTGCCAGTACGCACCTGCTTGACATTCCTGCGGTCAGCCGCCGTCTTGGCCATGATCATGCGGAAGGTGTAGAGGATGAGGCCCGGCAGTCGAAGCATCTCCATACCATTGCCTATGAAGGCCGAGGCAATGACATAGTTCACAAAGAAAGCACCTTGGTCGGGCAGGAAGACACACCTGGGGAAGCGAGCCGGGTATATGAGCTGAGAGCCTGGAGAGCTTGCTTTCTTCCCCCCAGAGGGAGAGAGGGCTGTTGAAGACACAGAAACAGAAAGCCTCCGGAGGCTTGACACTCGTACCTCCATTTAGTAAATGTGTGTGCAGCACACTTCTGTACCAGGCACTGTTCTAAGTACTGAGAATGAAGCAAAGCTCCTGACACTGCTCTCATGGAGGTTGCATCCCTGTTTGGGGGACACTATATAACAAACACTGTATTCCGGGGGTGCTAAGGGGTTCATGGGAAAAGAAAGCGGTTGGAGTGATGTTTATTATATTCTGTGAGGTGGTCAGAGCAACCTTTCAAATCAGGTAGTATTTGTACAGATGCAGAGGAGTAGAGTCACTGAGAAACCTGGAGGAGAGCAGACTAAACAGAGGAACTGACACGTAAGGGCTCCCAGGAGTGCATGCCTAGCACATCAAGAGAATGAGGTGTGCAGGCCAGGAAGTGAGATAGCATACAATTGGAAGGGTGGGGGGCTGGCTCTGACTGTGCTGAGAGGGCCAGAGGACAGGGGTCATGCAGACAAGGACTGTGTCCTCCACGAGCAATGAGGGCAGACCTGTGGGGTGGTAAGCACAGTCAGAGTCTGGACCTGGCTATTCCAAATAGCGCTTTCAGGGTCACTGAGGGGTAGGTATGGGATGTGAGGGGAAGAGAGGATACAAGAAGAACCCTGAGGTGTTTGCCAGTGCAACCAGAAAAAGAGTTATGGCAGGGGAGTCTCAGGGAGTAGCAAATTTGGAGATCAGAGTCAGGAGTCTGGTGTTAGGCAGGTAAAGTCTGAGATGCCCAACAGAACTCCAGGAGGTCCTTGGCAGGCAGTAGGATACCAGCTTCAGGAGGCACAGGCCAGACTTAAAAATGTGGCCAGCATCGTGTTTGTATTCAGCACTTAGGTGTCACTAAAGCCTGGAGTCCAAGGCGAGAAGTATGCATAGAGAACTGGGGCCTGAGTCCTCAGGCAGCTTCTATCTGGAGCTTGGGGTGGGATGAAAAGAACACACCCGCAAAGCTGAGAAGGAGAATGGGGAGAGAGGAGCCTCAGGACGAAATGAAGATGGTGTTTCAAGCAGGAAGGGGAGATGACTGTGTTAGATGTTGCTGACAAATTACCTAAGAAGAGGACTGAATGGATACTGGATCTGGCGATCTGGAAGTGACTGTCAGCCAGACAAATGCTGCTTAGTGACATGTGTCTATGACTGCCAGCTCGAGCCATCAGTTGCCCAGCAGGAACTCACATAAAATAATTCACTGGGAGGTAAGCACTGTTAGGCCTTCCTTTTCCTTTGAAGAAGTCAATCCCAAACCTCAGGATCTATATTAGGACCTAACGTTTCACACAATAGGGGCCAAAGTTGAATCCCAGCTATGTCTCATAACTAGCTGAGTAACTGGGCAGGTTATTCACCATTTCTGAGCCTCAGTCTCATTTGTACAACGGAAGTATATTATAAAGGTGAAATGAGAAAAAACATTAAGCATTTAGCATGTGCCTTCTTAAAAGGTATTACTAAAATCTTGCTATTTGGGACAACATGAGTAGAAACTGGAGTGGAAATAAGTCTCCTTATGTAGAGAAACAAAACAAAGGTATAAATCAAGCCAAACCAAAACAAACCCTAGAAATCTGTCTACAGAACTGAAATTACTATAGCAGTAGAAGAGAGTATAGAGGAGAGGAGGCTCGATAAGTTTGTGGGAAATTCTGAATACACTGGTGGTGGGTCTGGTTTGGTAACAAACATCTAAAGCCGTGTGACCCTATACTCCTAAATCATACACAGTTTGTAAAGCAATATTATCTCAAAAGCAACACAATTATTTTTAATTATATATGTGTATATATATATATATATATATATATATATATATATATATATATATATACATCACCAACATTTGACAGTCATCTTCCATCTTCCCTTCCTGCTTGAAACACCATCTTCATTTGGTCCTGAGGCTCTCCTCTCCCCATTCTCCTCAGCTTTGCAGGTGTGTTCTTTCATCCCACCCCAAGTTCCATGTACCAGCAGCTTGAGGACTCAGGCCCCAGTCTACTATACATATATGTATATAGACACAGATATATGTATTACTAATAAGTAGGTATGGTACTAGCATGACATACTAATAAGGACACACATCAGCAATAAATTTAACTGTATTCTCCTGGCAAAAATAATCCCCACACCAGTCATTCTGGATCACAAGGTTTAAACAGTATTTTCCTTCCCTCTCCCGGCACCACTGAGACCAGCAATTCCTTCACCCCAGGAGGCTCTGTTCTCAGTAAATAAGTTCCAAATGAATGAATGAGACTGTCACTAATTGAGTTTTGGCCTAAAAGATTAACCACATTTCTGCACTTGGAGCACAAAGTGGGTCAGCTACCACAGTGCAGTCAAAGGCCAGGCCAGTCCAGCCAGGAACTCGGCAGAGGTGGTGGTGACACCCCAGGTCCCAGGGCCTCCAGCAGGCAGACATATGCCCCAAAGCACCAACCACCTTCCCCTAATACAGCCCCAGTCCAAGCCCCGCGGGATGTTCACCAAGACATGGTCCAAAATTCAACAGGGACCCAAAAATTAAAATAAAAAATAACCTCAACATGGCTGATACTTACTCCAGCCTAATAGAGGACTCCTCCGAGGAAGCTTTGTCAAAGAGCCAGCGGAAGAAAAAATCCAAACTGTAAAATAAATTAAGTCCATAAGAACTTGTTTCCAACACATCCTATGATCACTACAGATTTTCAATTTTTTCCTGCTCTAAAAACAGGCCAAATACCAAGATTTGACACGTACTAACATGTAATTTATTAGGACCTGTGTCTATAAAACTGTCCTTTCTTGAGACAGCCAGAATTTAACTCTTCTTCTAAATAAATGATTGTGATAAGTTTTGTTTACAAACTTTAAAAAAAGTTTAAAAAAATTTTTTAGAAAAAAGACCTCCAAGAGACCAATGGAACAGCACCATCACCTATAAGTGGGTTCCAAGACTGAAAGGCAAGGAAGGATTTGCATCTACTCCTAAACCATTTCCACTCCCATGGACAGTGCTCTCCAGAGGGGACCTTGATTCTGAATTTAGAGCAGGAGGTAGTGATGTACCTGGTGAGGCCAAGGGAGGGCAGAATGAGCACCATGAAGATCAAGAATATGTAGACCTTGGTCATCATGATCCGGTTTTCCCCTGACCTGCAGGAAGTTAGAGGTGAGCACTCACAGTCTCCCCATATATTTCAGATGTTACCAGTGAGTCCCCTGCTGTGTGCCCACTGCCTCAGGGTGGGGGTGGGGGTGGGGGGTCAGAGACACAGACATAGGCCCAAGAGAGGGTCCTATGTCTCCCAGTACTGACTTGGTCCAGTGAGACTCCAGCAGCGTAGAGTAGTAGACAATGGTGGGGAGCAGGGCCGAGAAGGACCACAGGAGAAGAGTGGGGAAGAACTGACTGATGATTGGGTCCTAGGGAAAAAACAGAAAGTAGAAGGCTGTGGGCCACAGGTTCTGAGACCATGACTGCTGGGGGCTCAGTTATTCTTGATCCCTACAACCATTGTGACTGGTGCAGGTAGGTATTCCATAATGCTGGCTGAATAGACATTACAACACCTTATACAGTTGACTAGAATAACTATTCAAACTGCTTGAGTTCACTTATATGCAGTATAAATAACTAAATTCAGTTGGCCTCCATATGTATGAGTTCTACATTTATGGGGTCAAGTCAAGCACAGATGTTGGTTGGTTGATGACATCCATGCAGGACTCAAGGAATAGGAAGGCTGACTATAAGGGCTTAGGCATCCGAGGACTTTAAGGGGGTACAGGCACTATTAAGCCAACCTCCCAAAGATATCAAGGGATGACTGACTAAAGTTCTGGGGAAATCAAAGGTATTCACAGATTTTCAGCCATGTGGAGGGTGGAGTAAGGGAGTAGCCCTAACCTTCAAGCTGTTCAAGAATGAACTGTATTTGTACAGCCCTCAGAGCAAAGAAAGCAGTTTCACTAACAACAGAATGCTACTTGCCTTACTGACCAGATAGATACCCTTGCTGGCTCCCTATAGGAAACCAATCACTGACACCAATGAAAGATGGGATGCCAAGACCAGGGCCCCTCCCCAAGCAGCTTCGCTTTACCAGGACTGCTTGGTTCTTGTGCCCAAGCACATCAGTGGCAGCTGTACTTATTGTCATGACATAAGTATATGATTGACCTATTCTTTTCCCTAGTTGAATGCATGTAAAAGCAGAAAATTCTTTGAAACTAAGTTGGATACTTCAATAGGCCAATTCCTAAAACACATTATCGACTTAAAGAAGAGTAAATTAACTGAAATAAAAGGGACGGAATGAAATCTAGAAGGGTTCTATACTCAGAATGGCTCTGCATGTATCTTTCAATACCAGAACTGGAATCTCAATGAAGTAAGAGTGTGGTTTATGTAAAATAGAAAAAGGGAAGCTACAATCAGCAGACCCATCCTCAAAAGAACAGGCCTAGACATGTATCAAGAGCTTGGCAAAGGAATGAATGTTTACATGTGAAAATCAAAACAAAAATCAAAACAAAACTGCTCAAAGCAATCTTGTAGATTATGACTTTTTAAGTCAGGTGAAAGCTTCAAGTGCACATCAGCTCATCTGACCATACCCCAACAGTTGCAGCACATAGCATGGCAGGTGGTTACCCCGGTGGGGAACTTAAAGCTAAGGCTCAGAACCCATCAGCCTGGGAACAGCAAAGGGAGAACCAGGCCCTCAGCCCTCTAGTCCAGCGTGCTTGCCCATGATTAATCAAATGCTAACTGGAATAGGAGAGACAACGAAATAGCTGTAGGGTGATAATTCCACAAAGTCAATTATGGGGAACCAATATCTTTGTGCTTAGCTACTACAACCCCTTGAAGTTTTTTTTTTTTTTCCTTGAACATGTTTTAGGTCATTCAATACCATCTAAAGCAAATGACTTTAAAACAAGATTATCAGAGACAAAAGAAATAACTAACTCATGATCCTGCCACCCTACTCATTCCTTCTTGCCCACACCCTGCACCTTTCACCCAACACACCCATTGGTGGCACAGCCCCAACACCAACGCCTAGAGGCAGTTTTATCTCCTGCTTTTATTCTAAGCCCCATCTGCCACAAAGTCCATGTAATTTTTTTTTTTTGAGACTAGGTCTCGCTATTTTTGCCCGTGGAACTGCAGGCTCACGTTGCCTGGGGTACCACAGACTCAAGCAATCCCCATCCTCAGTTTCCCAGGTAGCTGGGATTACAGGCATGTACTTTCACACCCAGCTAACTTTTTGGAACTAGGTCTCGCTACGTTGCCCCAGGTGGGAGTCAAACTGTGATCCCTGGTCCCCGCACGGCTTCCTAGGTGCCGCTTACAGGCACGTGCCACCATGCCTAGCCTCCATGTAATTTTTAATGGATAATATTATATCAGACTGAATATACCTCACTGAACTCAAATCACTACTACTGAGCATTGACTGATTCCAAAAAAACTTTTCAAAATTTTGAGTTCCATCATTTCACTTTTACACAAGATCTATATTAGTACCTATTTTTACTAACTAAAAGAAATCTGAAGTTTCATTTTTACAACAAAAGCTTCAATTATATGTCAAAAGCAAAAATAACATTGCCCTGTGGCTTTGCAGCAGCCATTCTACAGGCAGCACGGGCCTCACCACCTCACACATATTTATCATATCACGCTTGCTTTTACCACCAGTTAGTGTTATTTTAGCTCTTCTATGTTATTTGGTATGACTTGGGATCTGGGAATTCCCCCCCAAAATTCCATATAAACTAATGGAATTACTTCTTCTCATTAAGTCATTTTGGTTTATAAAAGCCTTCGTGTTCCCCTCTTCTTTCAGACCACAGGGGAAACCTGCATGGAGTCAACTATAAAGATGTTGCAATAAACATGGATTGCCTGCCCACTAGCAAAGACATGAGCAGAACAACATGGCCTCCTGGCTCAATGTCCCCACAATCATTCCTTCCCCTCCCACCCTACCCTCTCACTGTTACCCTCCTGAAACAGGGGTGCAAACGGTGACTCACATTCAGCGCATGGATGGGTTTGGTGACGTTGAATTTGTCCATGGTGGACAGGATGATGGAGGGTGTAGTCAGGAAAAAGAGCCCCACGAAGAGAATAAAGTTGATGCCCAACCACTGCAACCACCAGCGTACACCCTGGATAGAGAGGTTCTTCCTGTAGAGGGAAGAACATGCGGAGAAGCTCAGCCCCCAGGCTCAGCTGCCTATGACACCAGCAGCGCCTTAACTCAGACAGACCAGGAGGCCACAATTTTGAAGGCTAAGAGACAAGACTGACAGCTCTGGATGAGGGCTCATTTTGACCTCTGGAACACAGACAAGTTCTATGCACTGACCTTCAGCTACAAGAAGACTGAATTTGGGGTCTCTAGAAATCCTGCGGAAAAATAGGTTATTCGCTGCCAGAATGCCACGCCAGCATGAGGGCGGGGGCCAAAACCTACACTAAAAGATGCCCTGAGCACCTAAGCAGGTCAAACAAGGGGCTGATACAGCATTTCTTAGACAAGGCCTGATGAAGCACCTTCCCACCTACTCCAGCTGCTGGGGTACAAGGAGGAAGGAGGCACCGGACAAAGACACCAAGGGCCAGATCAAAAAGCCACTGCTAAATTTGGAAAGGTCTGTGAACCCAAGAGCAGAACTGTCAGAGTCTGCTCAGTGAAAACAAGTGCCCAGAGACATCTCTGGGCAAGAACCAGACAGCCAGCAGTGGCCGAGTCTTGGCAGGGACTGCCCTAGCCACCAGCACCACACTTAAGGCTTAATATGTCTTAGGCCGCCAGCACGTCTCCAGGGGCTGGAGAGGTGGCTAACAACTAAGGCTACCATGTCTAACACATCAGCCAAGAGTCACATGGGGCTCCTGAACTTCAAAATGTGGCCGGTGCAAATCAAAAATGCTAGAGTGCCAACTACACACTGGCTTTCAAAGCCCATCAAGTACGAAAAGGAGAGCTAAAACATCTCAATTTAAATAAAAACTATCATGTTGAAATAATGCTTTGGAAGAGATATAGTTTAAATTCATTTCAAGTGTTATTTAATGTGGCTACAAGAAAGCATTAAGCTATATAGGTTGGGAGTGAGGGACTGACTGTGGACACACAGAACATGGGGTACTCAGCGCTCACACAGCCCAGGCTCAGGGGGGCACAGAATAGACGCTGGCTCATGCCTGTGATGCGGCAGCCCCCGCGTAGTACCCAGGACTCTTCCCGTCCCCCCTCATCCTGGGGGCTCACCAGCAGATGTCCTTGGGGTAAGTGGCAAAGGCGACAGTCCACTTGGAAGTGCAGAGCTCTGTGCTGTGGGGGGATGGCTGGGGCTCACCTATGCAGCGCAGGCCCTTGCAGGCGTTGAAGTCTTTCAGGATGCTACCAGGACAGGAATGAAGGGTCAGTGCCCAGACCACCCAGGTACCATGAACATTCATGTCAACAGGGTTGAGCATGTGTGGAAGGTGGGTAGCATACCCCTTGGCTTGCTAATATAACTGCTACTGTGGAGAGGCTACATGTGGCTCTCAAGTCAGGCTTTTTTCCACCACCTGATCCCTGCTGCAGGCTCCTTGCACTGCCTCAAAACACAGTTGCACTTAGGGGCACCGCGTCCATCCTGCCCAGGGAGCCAGAACTGCTGTGACATCCTGCTGCAGGTCTGGGGCCTGCCCTTTCCAAGCCCTCATTTCTTCCCCTTAGACCATGCTGCACACAGCCTATTCCCACTCTGGCTCTGAGATTTCCCTCCCCAGGATTCCCACCTCAATGCTCTCTCTCCCTCCAGAAAAAGCCCACTAGTGCCTCACTCCTCTCAGAATACCCCTCCTCTCTCCACTGCCTCCTTCAGGCTTGGTCAAGGTCTGTGGGGTACAGCTGGGAGACTCTTCCCACAGTCCAACACCCAAGGCTGAGGAAGGGCCACCTGCTTGGCCACCTCTTCCTTCATGCCTCTCCCGCCATGCCCAAAGCAAAGTAACCCAAGATCCCATGCACAATAGCACTTTATGAGCTAGAAACCTGTGCCAAGGCACACTAGGAAGACCTCATCCCCAGGGCCAACATCCCCACCCAGTGAGTTCCCTGTGCATTTGTGGGGAAATGGAAGACCATGAACAGAAAATGTGGGACACAGAGTCACTGGGGTCCCTGGGGCAGTAGGGTCAGGCCATATGACCCAGAAGGGGGTCAACTTGACTCACCCACACTCAGATATCACAAAAAACAGCAGCTGAGCCATCAAGAGACTGAGTGTGGATGTATGCATACAAACAACACGCATCCACCGCTCACATACCCAGGAAGGACAAGAAAGTATCAAAACAAATCCCAGCGATGATGATTCAGCAGCACCATCTCTATCCAAGGGGGAACACTGAGTTATCTAGAGGGGTCAAAGGAGTCAGCCCGGCACAGGCTAACACTCACTAGGTGGCCATGGATTTCTCCTGGAGAGTGACAAAGGCCATCCCCAGGGGCTTGTTCTGGACTTGGCATTCTTCCTCTGCCATCCTCTCCATCAGTCTGTCCTTCATGCGTGTGTAGTAAGAGATGGCATCCTCCTATCAGAAGACACATCCCTCATGATGCTATAATCCCATGCAGGCATCAGGGGGCCCTTAGTGCCTGTATTCCCATCAAGGATGTGGGTTCTCACCCACTCACACCCCTGCACTTCGCAGCAGCAGAAGTGACCACAGGGCTTGGGGTTGATGAGGGTCCGCTGGCCTGTCTTCGCCTGCAGGTTTGTGTAATAGGTCAAGCTCTTCTCAGTCTTGTTTCTGCAGTGGTAGAGTCAGGGGGCAAACTTCAGACTCAGAGCCCTGTGGTACGGACCCCACGCCCTGGTCCACTGTCACCCCCAGAATCAGGAGTTCAGTTTTCTGAGAAGGAAAAGGCCAGAGCCCCCTCCCCTCTTGCCAGTTTGGGGGGCCTAAGACCAACAGGAACAGAAGGTGGGCACTTTAGATGGGTAGGTGTTAGACCCCATAGCAGGCCCACCTGCAGCTTCCCTTACCTCTCCTCACACAGGTGAATCAGCTTGGCCACATTGTAGCATAACTGAACCTCCACCACCTGGCACGTGGGATATGCGTTCCTGTGACCAGAATGGTACAGAAGTAAAAGGCAGGCATTGAAAAAGAGAACCCCCAGAGAAGAGATCTCTGAGAGAGGCAGAGAACCCACCTGTGCCAGCAGAGACTGCTTTTCTCTTTAATAGAATTTTATTTTTTTGAGACTAAGGTCTCGCTATTTTTACATGTGGAACCGCAGGCTCACGTTGCCCAGGGTACCACAGACTCAAGTAATCCCAGCCTCAGCTTCCCAGGTAGCTGGGATTACAGGAGTGTGCCACTATGCCCAGCTATATTTTTTTGGAACTAGCCCCCAAGCGGGACTTGAATCGTGATCCCTAGCCCCAGCCATGGCTTCCTAGGCTGCTGCTTACAGGCATGAGCGACCATGCCCAGCCTGCTTTTCTTTTACCAAAGGGGGGGAGTTTTGAAATTTAATACAAAGAGGTCTTTTTTAATAACATGAAAATTAACTGCCCAGAGCTAACAACTTTATTCCTATTTTGCATTAATTAGATGGCCCTTCTCCTGGGGAAAAGCAAACACTATTTGCTACCCTTTGACCCACTGAGAGGAATTGTTCGTGTTGAGTCACATCTACCTAGACCATCACCAAAATATTATAAAGTCTGTGACTTTTGAAGGTTATGGACCTTAAAATCTCATGAAAGCAAAAGATCTTCAGTCTAGAATATGTCTACACACGCAGAACAACAACAGCAAAATATGCCAAGTATGTTGCATATATATTTACTACTGGGCATGTTTGTTAGTGTTGACTCGTTTGGTCCTTTAAGGATAACCTGAGAGGTTTTGTCATTTCACAAATGAGATTGTAAGTGTCAGAAAGGTTAAAGACTTGTGCCCAAGGTGACACAGCCAGTGACCGAGTGAGCCAGGATGTGAATCCAGGCAGCCCAGCTTAGGGCCCAGGCCCCAGCCACTGTCTGGCTTCCCTTGCAGGACACAAAATGAATCTACAACTCATGAGAATTCCTGGGCAATGGAATCCCTACCCAAAAGGTATCAAGAAACTGAGGATGGTGCCTGGTTGAGTTTACATTTTAGTGAGACAGCCTGTACACCTATTAGTCATTTAAGTAATTAAGAGGCCAATTTCAGGAAGGTTGTGGAAAAGCCCAGCCTGAGTAAGGCTTTACCCACCATTCCCAACAGTTTGCAGCAGTGTCTTTTCCATGTCCCTGCCCCAAACAGGAGAAAGTATGATTCAGCATGTGTATAGGAAAGAAGGAAATTTTCTTTCCCAGAGATTATACATTAAGTGAAACTATTACCTCCAAATGGTGCCTAGTAAGCACTTTGGGGAACTCTTTCAAGCAACAGAGAAAAAAGTATTTTTATTTGCACCCAGGAGCATCCTATGGCTGCTTATAAAGGACACCTGGGCTGGGCACGTTGGCTCATGCCTGTAAGCTTCAGCCTATGAAGCGGCCGGGGCTAGAGATCACAGTTCAAGTCCTGCCTGGGGCCCGTAGCAAGACCTCGTTCTAAAAAAACAGCTGGGCGTGGTGGCGCGCGCCTGTCATCCCAGCTACCTGGGAAGCTGAGGCTAGGGATCGCTTGAGTCTGTGGTACCCCGGGGCAATGAGACCCTGCGGTTCCATGGGCAAAAATAGCGAGACCTAGTCTCAAAAAAAAAAAAAAAAAAAAAGGACACCTGAGCCCTCAGCCCTTCTAGAGCACCAGCTGCACATGGCAGCTGGCACATGGCAGCCATTTGATACTTAAGGGTTAGGGCCAGGTCCTTCTCAGATCTCACCTGGGTGCTCAGTGGAAGAAAGGGTGTTCACTAAGATGCATGACCCACAAGCTGTGCTGGTCTTATCTGGGCAAGAGTTCTAATCTCCTTCCCCTCCCCCTGCTTACTGGAAGTGGCTCTCCAACGTCTCCTTCTTGGCATCTCTGGGGAGTCCTGTGATAAACAGGGTCCGCTTTACCTGCCAGAGAAAGACATGGGAGATGACACCAGGGCAGGCCAGTCCTCCAGGGACCAGCTTTTCCATGCCTTTTTGGCTTCAAAAAAGGACAAAGGGAACTCAGAAGACTCTGATGTCCTTCGTGGAGGAGCCCCACACCATACTATTTACACAGGATCTTCTTCCAAACTGCTCAAAAAAACATTCCAAGGCAATTCTGTGAGTCTCCTTCACAAGGGAGGAGACTGAGAAAGAAGCCAGAGAGGGGAAGTGACTCAAATGGTGTCACACAGCTGGTCAAAAGACCCAGGCCTGGAACTAAATACAGCAAGTCCTCAAATGACATCCTTGTGTTCAACCTTTTATCATTATAATTGAGGAAAAAAACCCTTCTATGAGGACATGCTTTCATTAAACATTATTTTTGCTTGAAATTGCAGTTTCCAAGAAAAGGGCTTACTGTAACGGAAAACTCCCCGCCCCTGCCAAGCTGTGGGTTGCAGAGAGAAGACTGCTCTCCATCTGACTTCATGGAAGCTATTTGGAATCAGTAACTACAAGTCCAAACCCCAGAAATCTCAGGGTTAGTAAACATTTATCAGAAAAATGAAAGAAAAAAAGAAAAGGAAAAACAGCATGTGTTAACTTTGAGCACAGCAGATAAGCCAGATCCCACAGAAGCTCCTCCTTAAGCTGCCTGCCTGTGTGGCCTGTGGACAAGCTGGGGTGCCACTCCAGCTCCACCTGAGACCCTCCCCAGCACACACCCCACCCCAGCCTCACTCACCAGGTTCTCTTCTTTGTACCTGATGGACTTGGTGTGGTGCCACATGAAGCCCACGGTGAGGAAGAGGTAAATGATGCCGAAGATGGTGTGCAGCCAGAGGAGGTTGTTGCTGGGGCAGGGCGGGGGAGATACCACCTGCCATCAGAGTGGCACTCCCAGGTAGGGCGGGTGTGCCATGGCCGAGGCTCAGTGACCCTCATGGCTCTGAGCTGAGGGTCAGTGGCTTCACCACAACAGATGCCTCTGATAGAAGCAGTACAGCCAACACCCTCAGCCCACAGTGAATATTTTAGAGGTCCTCTGTCCTGGCAAATAAACCCCAGAGCTACAGAGCTCTCTGTGTTTTCTCAATCTCTGCAAAATAGTGACTGCCTGGGGCACAGCACATCTGTGCCCACAGCCTGGGTACACAGGGGCTTTCAGACACCAGCCTGTCTGCGTGGACTCTCTTGGCTACCAGGGACCCAGAATCTTCCTCCTCCTTGGTCTCACCCACCCGGGCCCTCATCCCTCCCGCCACATACTCACTCAGTCTGTAAGTTTGCTATCGTCGTTCTCCCAAAACTGTAAGGGTCCTTGTCTGCAGAGAAACAGATACTTATCCTAGGGCCACACTGGGAAAGCAGGAAATAACCAGCCTGGGTTTGCAGGCTCCAAGGAGGAGCATGAGATGGGTGCGTAGGCCAGAGGTCAGTGCCACCAGCCCAGTCACCTACAGAAGTTGCTGCTTTACTCCAAGAAGTTCCCTGAAACTCATCTAGTCTTGAGATTTTTGTGGCACTTCCTGAGAAATCTAGAAATGCTTTAAATTGTTCTCAAAAGCAAGGTGGGGATTCACTGACCACAGAAGTGGACTCCTGTTGACCATTCAGAGGCTGGACCCCTGTGATGGCCTGGAGATTTGATTTGACACTGTTTTGACCTTGACCATCATAAATATCTTCTGGGCCCACCACCGTAGTCTCCTGATTTGGGTGAGGGCGGGGGGCTATAAAACACTCTCTGAAACCCTCTATAAATAAATCTTGGGGGTTTTCTTCTGTTTAGATAGAACCATAAATTGGTATTGGGGGCTCCCACTCTTGACCCAAGTTAGGGGTAGATCCTTCTCCAGATATTAAACAAGTGGAAAAGTTTAGAAAGTCAGACCAGGCCCTTCTCACATCTGAACTGGGGTCCACCACATAAGCCCCTTCCCAGGGCTACTATGGCCAGACCAGGGCAGAGGAGGACAAAGAGTCATTACCCAGCAGGTCTCCCGAGAGGTTGATAGGCAGGATGATGCACAGGGACAAGGTGCTGACCATGACAAGCAAGTAGATGATGTGTCTCTGGAAGGACAGGTAGTTCATGGCGTTCTCCCCACACCACTGCAGGATATGGTCGTCACTGGCCAAGACACACAAGTGGGTCTCAGTGAGCTGAGTCCCACACACAGGTCACGCTCTCGGGCCTCGCACGTGATCTCAGCTAGTTATGGCAATCCCATTCAGGTGTTTTGATTTATTCCCCATTCCATAGGAAGACAGAGAGATACAAACCCAGTGCGGGTTTACACTCACAAAACCTGGAACAGTCATCATGAGGGGAACAGCTGAGTCTTCCCACTCAGCCCCTATGTCACATTGCTAGAGAAGGAACCTATTATGTTCTGTTGTCTAGAAGCATGTGCACCCCTATTTGTGTTGGGATACAATGATCCCACAGCCCTATCCTGCTTCTATGAACATGCAAAGCCACAGACAAGAGGCTGTTGGAAACCTTCTGAATGAAGTTGGGAGTGTATCCATGCTCACAGCTCCCACACCTTCTCTCACCTCCTCTCAGTCACTCTGAGAGGCCCAGTCCACCCTGCCTCCCCCAGCTCCTGGCCCTGGTCCAGGGATGAGGTGACTTTTCCCATCCTCACTGCTATATCTGGAAGCTTCAAGTATTTTGGGCCCCAGAATATCCTAGGTTCTCCCAGTCAGGTTTCCACGCTATGGGGAAAAAGGGGGTCTCCCTCTTTCTCACTCTCCTGACAGTGAGGTGCCTTGAGTAGGCTGCTTCCAGAAAGTCTGGAGAGGCTCACACAGGGAAGTAGATGAAAAGATCTGAAAGGTGCAGAACACAGCTCTACAGACAACAGTTCTACCATAGCGGGACCCAGCCAGCTCCAGCAGCAGTTGGCTGGAATCCAGAGCAGCCAAGCAGCTTCAGACCAGCTACCTTGTTAATGCTGCAGGGCTCACACAGGTAATAGGGACCTGTCGCCTAGCCTGGTAGATGCTCAAAAATATGCTTGCTAACCTTACTCCTTTTATTGTTTAACTGGAGGACAAAGCCTTGTGATTAACTGCAGTTTGCACTTACAAGGAGCTACCAAAATGCACACAATATGCCACAAAACATTACTAAAAAATATTCATGAAGATTAAAATCAACAAGTGGGGCATGGTGGCGCATGCCTGTATGTGGCAGTCTAGGAAGCCGCGGCCGGGGCCAGGGATCATGGTTCGAGTTCCGCTGGGGGCGCGAAGCGAGACCTAGTCCC